>WEIT01040370.1:11157-26031 GCA_013389985.1 Dryoscopus gambensis | reverse complement strand
GGTCGTCACGCCTTCACAAGAAGACAACATACACTGTAGGAATACAGATTTATTTGAATATCTTTGACCAAAGAGTCTTCCTTTTTGTCTAGAAAATTGGCTATCACAATGTCAGATATGGAGCAACTCAATGGCACACTGGAATCTGTTGCAACAGTACCTATGACACTGAAGCATGGCATTACTTTATAAATATATTTTTAAATTAAATGTGAAGTTCAGATCTTCAGCCAGACTTGGTATTTAAGTTTGCAAGACACTTGAATTAATTGTATTTAACTCACTGAACCAAATCTCTGGTTTAAGTTTTTAGTGGCTTTTCATGCTACACTTTTAAAATTATAATAAATTGGTCCAGTCTATTTTGATCTTCATTGGACTAAAAATATTTAGAAAAATTTTAAGTGCTCAGTTAATTAGAGACCGGAAAACTGTACTTCTTATACCTTAACTCACTAAGTTTTTATGACCAAACCAAAATTTCTAAAATTGGAAACTTTGCATTTATATTCAGCATTTGGATACAAGCTCCACACCCATGGATTGATTTTTCAACTGCTTTATATCACGTATATATTTGAATATAAATATATTTATAAATATATAAAATATATTTATTTGGTTTGAAAAAAAATCAGTCAAACAAAGAATATTTACTTGCAACTATTTATTGTGTATGTTCAAAAATAAAAGTGCTGTCATCAATGAAAATTATGATTTCCTTGGTGCATGGTGTCTTAAGAAACTATGTTATAGCAAATAAATCTAAAATGTAAAATGTAGGCTAATATTTTATCTTTGAAATTTATATTTTAAATTTTGTGCATAATGTAGCACTCAGTAGGAAAGAGATGCTTAGTTTTCACAAGATTGGATTTCTTATTAAGTTGACAAGTTCAAAAACTCAATACCAATATGCTGCCAAACCTATATGCCTTATAACAGAATGTATTGGACAATTTTTGTTTGTTTGTTTAGAAATATAGGATGCTTTCTTAGTGTGGTGACACAACACCATACTAAAAATGTGAAGGCTTTTATCAACAGTGTACTTACTGATATACCTATCAATAAAAATAGGAATATTTCCACAAAACTACTCAAAGAATTTGACATTCTATTGAATTTTTTGAAGGTCTATTGCATTTCAAATGTTTTTTTTATTATAATTGCAAGTACAACTTTATCATTGACTTTATCATTATGACTTTTTCCTTTTAGAGTTGCTTTGTATATGAAACTGAAATGTTCAAGGAAACTGGAATATTTTACCCTATCCTAAATAAGATTTTAAACCTTAAGAAAAGCACATGTTAAATTGATCTATCACTGTTTTCTCAGACTAATTGCAATAAATTTCTTAAGCCTTCTGTTTCTCTGTTTTTCATCAGGTTTTACTGGTGAGTTATGTGAAGTAGATGTTGCTGCCTGCCTATCACAGCCATGTGGAGCCTCCAGCATCTGTAAAGACATAGTGGGCGGCTATCTTTGTTTCTGTGCACCTGGCTTTATAGGTGAGTTCATGTAAGTGTTGTTTAACAAGTTTCAATCAGTCCTAAACCAGAGAAAAGGAGTTTGTTCAAAAGTAGCAATAGATAATTTAGCAGTGTGCCTCTGATTCAGGCAGAAACCATTTTGCTTCCTGGCACACAGAAGTACTTGGCTGAGTAAGAGTATTCAGCTGTAAAAAATACTGACTACAAGGGACTATTTCCACTCCAATTACAATTTATACTATTTTAGACATGGTGTCTGTCTTACACTGATGTGATTTGAACTCCCAGCCATATGCAAGTTGCCCTTAATTTACCTCCTTTGTGCTCTCTGTAATAATAAGGCTGCAGTAACAAGGGCCTCAACTGCCAAACAAACATCCAATATCTTAGGCAGGTTACCATGTTTGCATCTACCCTTCATGCCATTGTCATTAGATTGGCTAGATTAAAATTAGTTTGGCTATGTCAGCATACTGACATGGTATTTTCAGACTACAGCATAAAAATAAAAGTCTTTCTAGATACATATACAGGTATTTTTGGTCAACTATATGATGAAATAATCAAGGGCAGTAGGAATTCCCTGAGTGGCAGATCAGCTCTGCTACCCAGATCCATCCTGTCTAACCCCGGGGACTTTGACAGGGCTCCTAAAGCAGGAATAAGAATACACTAAAATCTCCCTTAGTAGTCAAGGATGACAGAGACAACCAGAGGAACTGAGATCTTGAGAAGACTGCATACCTCTTAACTTGCTGTTCTACGTCCTTACACAGGCATCCATTTAGATGAAATAATCTGTAATTTAATAGCTGTAGCATTTTTGTCTGTAATGCAATGCAATGCTATATCCTGTCTCTATGGTTGGTTTATTTTAGTAATATTATAAAAATATAAAGTTAAATTGTATGATGTTACTTGTGATAATCCTTAGTGAGTTTTTTTTTAATTGAAATGATTGTTTAAATTCTTATATTCATATATACATAACAGTAGATTAGTATTTTTATACTTTTTCTGTAGTCAATTAAAACCCTCAAAATCACTCGGAAGCAATCAGGAGCTTTATCTATCTTTAAGAATTAGTAATAATGAATTTGATGCCAGAAAAAATATTAGATACATCATTCACAACTAGAAATCAGTATCAATATTGTTTTCCTCTGCATATTTACAAATACATGTCAACATCTAACTTTCTAAAAATTAATTTTTAAAAATATATGAAAATATTTGTCCATAATGGAAACATGTCCCAATATTTCCCATAGAGATCTTTAAAACAAGCCCATAAATTAATAAATTAATTTTAAAATAATATTATAGAAAAAGATTGTGTTATTTTTTTTTCTTAGAAACCATATTTACACTTTTGCGATGTTTTAGAAAAACTCAAGATTTTATTGCCCTTAAATTATGAAAATATGCAAGTTTTTGAGTACATCAGTAAAGGAATCTATGAAATCTTTGTTGAACATTATATTCTGCTTTTTCCTTTAATCACCAAGAAATGAATTCCCCAAGGACAATTTATGGCTCATTGGCAAGAGCTCCCCGTACCTAAGCTCAATTATTTCATTTTGTTGTTGCTGCCTGCACTGATGATTCACCAGAGTTGTATTCCTAATGAAATGAATCCTTCCCTTGTTTCCAGGTCATAACTGTGAGATTGAAGTGGATGAGTGTCTTAGTGACCCTTGTCACAATGGAGCTACTTGTGTTGATCAATTGAATGCCTTCAGTTGCACCTGTCAGAATGGATTTGAAGGTATAAAAAAATCCACAGAATGGTAACTTTGTAAACGTACTCAGAGTTTTACACCATTTTTTTTTTTAACATACCAGATGAGATGCATGTATTCATATATGGGTGTCATCTGGAGTCCTAAACGTGTCAGTTAGAAAAAGTGTATCTTGACTAAATTACCTATTCTGTTTTCGTGACAGCATGGAACTAGGTGTTTTCTGCTAACTCGTGTCTTGGCTGTCGAAAATGGATCTTTGGTGTTCAGTGAAATTCTGAAAATAGGAGATACTGCTTTCTGAAAGCTTTTTTAAATATTTGGAAGCTTTAATATCCTCAAACTGAGGAAAAAAAAAAACAACTGTGTGGTCAAGGTTTTGTTCTTGGCATATCCGGAATATTTGTGTGAAAAATTTAATCACTTCGCTAAGTGGATGCATTAATGGTTGAAGGTATGTTTTCAGCTTAGATCAGGAATTTAAAGTGTATCCATTTTCTTTCTAAAGCACCATTTTTTTAAAATAATGGATATTTAATCACTAAAATACAAATCAATCCATAAATCAAATGTCCCAGTGCAAAATATTACATTTCTACCACTAATATATTCAGAACAATTATCACTTGCATTTTTATTTCTTTAAATGCTTTTAACTTCTCAAATCATTCAATTGATGTAATTTTTCATTTATTCTTCAAATGATAAAAAATTAGGTTCACTGAAAAATATTATCAGTAAATGATAATTGAGTAGTTATGTGGGATTTTTATAGTCTAGATTGGAATAAATTTTCTTCTTGCCTATAAAAGATTTCTTTTTCACAGTTTTTGGGGACTCCAGCTTTTGCTTTATCATGAACACAAGAAATATTTCCTGTCACGCCACTGCAGTGCAGTCTATTATACTTAATGTCATTTGGTTTCTGTTCTTCTATATTTCTATAATAATAAAATTGTATGCTTTAAGCCTTAGTAAACTACTTGATGACTGTACTTTTAATATTTTTGAAAAATTAGTGAACAACTTAAACATTAAGAAGATGAACATCTGTCACAGACACCTGGATTTGAATATAAAAAGGGTGTCAAATAGATTCCGACATGTGAGTTATATTCAGTTAAAATAAATGTTGCTCTTTACCTAAATGTGCCATGGAATAACTTCTTTCTGCTTTCCCCTATTCTATATTCATAGGTACAACTTGTGAAGCAAATATAAATGAATGTCACTCCTCTCCTTGTCTTCATAATGCATCATGTGCAGACCTTACTGGTGGATATAAATGCATCTGTCTACCCGGTTTTACTGGTGAGTTGTTTGCATAGCAAACCGTGTTTTCCACAGCCAGATAGTCCACAAAGCCTCCATTAAGACATTATTGACTAATTTGCTTGTGTTTTATTCTCATTTCTCTTATCTGCCTTGGTCTAATGTTTAATTTGCATTCCAACAAGCTGGAACACTGACTGGATCTGTAAACTACATAGCACAAGATAAATTAGTCTGCATATAAAAGGGCCTTCAAAGCTTACATACACAAGGAAGACTAGTTACCATTTAGCAACTCAGAAATAAGTTGGTATGTATTTGTGCCGATAAGAAGTAAACAGATGCTGATATTAGTAATGTGGCTGTTTATTTGGCTGGTGTATGTAAGCTTATCTTCACAAGCTGCTTGAGATTTTTGTGGTGCAAATAAATTAGAAATTGGCACCTGATTTTTTTTAGTAAGTGTTCAAATCATTCATCTTTTCAAAGGTGCAAGATGTGAAACAGATATAGATGAGTGTGCTTCATTTCCCTGCAAGAATGGAGCCACCTGCATTGACCAGCCTGGTAATTATTTCTGCCAATGTGTGGCTCCGTTTAAAGGTAATGAACACCAAGGGAGAGGGGAAAGCAAACATAATTAACTTAGAAGGCATTTCTGTCAATTGTCTAAATGCATTTCATTCTTCCTACAGCATTAATAGTCCTTCACTTTCTCAAGCAAAGCTTTCAAAGTGATGAGCCATATATGCTTTAGGCTGCAAGTAAGGTGAAGGAAACATTGTTTATACATCTGCTAGGTGTGTTTTTTTATTAAACAAAATTGATACTTTAAAATCAGTTTTTTAACAGAATAAAATTGCTTACAAAAGATGAGGTATATACCCATTAATCTGCCATCATAAAGATTGGTTGATTTTCTACACAGTTTTCTCTCTAATTTTATTGGTCATGGCATTCTCTAAATTATTTCATAATTTTTAAAAAACAATTTATAACTATCTTGGAATCCCAAAACTGTGTGTGATTATTTCTCTTGATGCTTTTAAAGGAAATGTATTTAGATTTCAAGGCTTATTGTGACCTTTTCCATAGAAATTTTGGGGTTAAAATTTAAACCTTTACTGCTAAAATAATTTAAAGTAACAAATTGTGTGGTGTTCTTGAGAAAATCTAGTTCAAGTGATAGTCTCAATTAAAAGCACCTATTGATTTATAAATTAAACACATTTTTCCTCCAGCGGTTCAATATAATGATACTTACTTAAGATTCCAGAACAATCATTAAAAGGCAATTTTCCTGGTATGTTGAGACAGCAGGACTTTTCCCCTTTAGGGAAGATGGTTGAATAAAACTCATTATTCATGAGCTCATGAACAAACACGCATGTTTGTTCTTATTATTTTAATTAGTGGTCAAAATTTAGTTTGTCATTTTTATTAGTTTTAATTTATGTTCTACTGAATAAAATCCAGTACAATAACAATGGCTACTGCAGTATCAGAATTGCCTCTGTGCAGGAAAATGTGAAATAATTTTCAGTACATGGTTAGAAATACTAGTCTCTTGAGTATGTCTTACAAAAGTAGCCAGATTTCCAGAAGACTTTGGTATTCATTTAGATATTTAAGTAAGTAATTAAAAATTCAGAAAGTCAGCCTTCAAGAGATTAGCAGTGTCTCATATGCTCAATGGAAAAGGTAAGCCCTGCTGGCAAGACTCATAAAATGTAACTGAGATCCTCTGAGAACATTATAGGACGAAGTAGTTAGTGGCCTGCTGTGCCACTCAGACACTCACGAGTCTATGGGGCCAGATGGGATCCAGCTGAGAGTACTGAGGAACTGCCAGAAGAGCTCACCAAGACACTGTCCATCATTTTTCCTTAGTTCTGGCTGATTGGGAAGGTCCCAGATGACTGGAGTTTGACTGGAGTGTGATGCCCATTCTCAGGAAGGGTTGGAAGTGGGATTCAGGGAACTACAGGCTTGTCAGCCTGGCCTCGACACCTGGCAAGGTTATGGAACAGATTATCTCAAGTGTGATCACATGACACAGGACAACCAGGGGCTCAGACCCCACCAGCATGGGTTTCGGATAGACAGGTCCTGCTTGACCAACCTGATCTTTTATGACCAGGTGACCCACCTGGTGGATGATGGGAAGGCTGTGGATGTTGTCTACCTGGACTTCATCAAAGTCTGAATACTGTCTCCAAGAGCATACTCCTGGAGAAGCTGGTAATCCATGGCTAAGACGTGTGCACTCTGCACTGGGTTAAGAACTGGCTGGATGGCCAGGCCCAGAGCGTGGTGGTGAATGGAGTCAAATCCATGTGATGGCCAGTCACTAGTGGGGTTCCCCATGGCTAAGTAGTGGAGCCAGTCCTGTTTAATGTCTTTGTCAATGAGCTGGGTGAAGCACCCAAGTGCACCCTCAATCAGTTTGCAGATGACACCAAGTTGGATGGGATTGTTGATCTGCTGGAAGTTAGGAAGGCTCTGCAGAGGGATCTGGACAGCCTGGTTCAGTGGGCCAAGGTCAGTGGTATGAGGTTCAGTAAGACAAAGTGAAGGGTCCCACACTTTGGTCACAGCAACCCTATTCATCCCTACAGGGTAGGGACAGAGTGGCTGGAAAGCTGCCCAGCAGAAAAGGACCTGGGGTTGACAGCGTTTGAACATGAGCCAGCTATGCCCAGTTGGCGAAGAAGGCCAATGGCATCCTGGCCTGTATCAGCAATGATGTGGCCAGCAGGACCACGGCAGGGATTGTCCCTCTGTACTTGGCATGGTGAGGCCACACCTCAAGTGCTGTGTCCAGTTCTGGACCCCTACCTACAAGACAGACACTGAGGGGCTGGAGCATGTGCAGATAAGGGCAACCGAGCAGGTGAAGGTTCTGGAATGTAAGTCATATCAGGAGTGGCTGAGGGAGCTGGGGTTGCCTAGCCTATAGAGGAGGAGGCTCAGGTGAGACCTTATTGATCTCTACAACTTCCTGAAAGGAGATTGAAGCAAGGTGGGGGTTGTTCTCTTCTCCCAGGCAGCCAGCAACAGGACAAGAGGGCATGGCCTCAAGCTGAACCAGGGAAGGTTCAGGTTGAACATCAAGAAGAATTCCTTTGCTGAAAGGGTGGTTAAGCATTGGAATGGGCTATCCAGGGAGATACCAGCATTGCCATCCCGGGAGGTGTTCAGAAAAAGACTGGCACTTATTGCTGTGGTTTAGTTGACAAGGTAGTGATTGGTCAAATGTTGGACTTGATGATCTTGGAGGTCTTTTCCAACCTAAATGATTCTATGATTCTATTCTATTCTATTCTATAATATTTTTGGTACAGGATGTCTGAGGCTGTTTACTTCTTTACAGCTTTATTCAACACCTTCCAAGATCAAATTCTTATACTGATTTTATCTAGATTTATATGGCTATAAATAAAAGTAGATTTAGTTTCATATAAAAACTCTAGCTCTGTCTCACACCATCAGTTTATTCAGTATTAAACTTCTGTTAATGTAGCCTTTAACAGATTTACTGTAAGCCAACATAATGGTCAGTTAAACTGTTTTCTAATTGTGTGGCTATATTCAGGTTATTTTAATGAACAACTTTGTGTACACTAATTACAGATTACAGAATTACTTAGTTAATAAGAAGTACATCCATGATGTTAATGGCAAAAATTATCTCGGAACACCTGTTTTGGTTTTGAATATTTTCACAGATTTTCTTACTTCTTATATTTTCAGTGGAAAACCATAAATGCTGTATGATGAATGCTGTAATTTACCTGGAAAGCAATCTGAAGTTGTACTTCCATAGTATATTGCAATGAATTGATTGTTCCATCACAGAATGTGACTTGAAGGGCATGCACTACTGCTAGGAACATATAATATATCAGAAACATGTACCAGCAGATCAGGAGATGTACAGCAGACCTCTACTATACAGAATGGGGAAATAAGGAATTCAGGGCATAATTTGGACATTCAGGTGCATTCATACAAAAGATAGCCTGTGATTAAGCTAGAAATTGATTCTACATATAGAAACTGGTTTTCATACATTTATCTTGCTTTTGTGTCTATTTCCTTGACTATTTTTATTTATTTTGACAAGTAGACTAAGGAAGATTATGACCAGAAAGTTTTAATTTTTCCTTTTTTCTTCCCCTTCATTTCCTCATGTTTTTTAAAAAGGAAAAAGCAAATTTTTGCTTTCCTCACATTTCAAGTCTTCTGAGAGCAAGTAAAGCTGCTATTCATTTTTATGTGCTGCAAACTTTATAATATCCTGAATGGGCACTTTTATATTTAAAAACTTTTATATTAGTTGTATATAAATGTGAAAAGTACTCAGAAATTTAATTAAAGTATTACTTTGTACTCATAGTTTCTTGTATTTTTCTTGGAAGGTGCAGTGGGTTTGTTTGTTTGTTTGGGTTTTTTAAAGCACAGATTTGTCTACTTAGAAAAAATGTTTTAACTCATTCCATTGGCTTTCATAGAATAATAGAAGACATCAAAGGCTTTTAAGAAAAATGATGCTTGGGCAGTGATATATATCTAGATTTTTATTCAAATGTCTCTAGTTCAGGTTCTGAAAATTAACTCTACAAGTCTGATATGCAAATGAAGTTTTACTTCTCCTGTGGGCACCAAGTCTTTTTTAGAAAATCCAGTTTTCATAAAGTAAGTGGATAGAGAGCACTAGAGAATTATATCTTCTGATGCTGCTGGTATAACCCTAACAAAACTAATGCCTTCCAATCCATCAGTGTTCTTCTGAGAGTAGATTTCCCCACATGTAGTGTGGATCATGGTCTTTCTATAAATTCTAGTATTCCACTGGAATTTTTGCCACTGAAATTACTATCTTTGACTTTTCCCAAATGTTCAGATGAACAGCTTGAGTGTACTAGCAGTCCACCTATGCATAATTCAAGAGAAAACTGAATAAACCTGTAAGACTTTCAGATATAAAACAACACCCTTGTCAACATCTAATAATGTTCTAATTACTAAATATGATAGCTGAAGTATTTTCATCCTATTTCAGCCCAGTTCCTTGTCCTTGTGGAGTTGAAAATTGATTTTCTGTTTTCCAAAATCATTAAGTTTTACCTGTAGTCCTGATAAGGTACAAAATAATGAACTTCAAATTCCCTATACTTTTATATCATAACTCTTTTGGTCTTGGTTTGGAGAAGCTCAAGATTTGATTAACAGAAGAAAATCTATACCATATTGTTTTATTAATCTGGTTAGAGAAAGAGATTCCTGTGTAAACCCACAGAAATCCTAGAAGTTATTGAGCCCCACTGAGCCTGTGCTGTGACTAAGGCTAAATAGAGAAAAAAATAGCATCTAGGTCTGTATAATATGCTTTTGCCATTTATAATAATTATCCATGCCAGAAGTACTGTATGTGTTTGTGAACATGTTCTAATTAATCAAACATGACAATTCACTTATAAAAGTCCAGTTCTCAGTTTCTGTTGGCTTTTAGCAGTGTTCTGGCACTAACCTGAACAGTACAAGCCATTATCACGCCTCATGCTTTAAAGCTGAAATGGCCATACTGCCACTTACATATACTGCAGTGTGATGTTCTTTACATACAGGATTTAACCTTAGTATGTCTGGTACAGTTGTTTCTGCTTGGTTGTAATATATTAGTTCCTGCAAATATGCATTTTAGAAATGTCTCCACTTCTACCTGTTTTCTGCCATAACTGAGGTACAACAGTGATAGTCACATATATCGGACATCTTGTATCAGTGGACATTCTGAAGTTCTTCAGAAACAGAGAAGAGAGAAGCTGTTGCATTCCCTGCTGACAAAGCAACTGGAAGTGGGAGAAGGAAGGAAGATAAACTTGATTTGGGTGCAAGACAAATCAAATATTTTAATATTCTTAATATTATTAAGAGTTTGATTCCATTAAAGCACCCTAGCTGAGATGTTAGTATAATAATCCTTCTATTGTGATATTGATTCTAAAATTGAAGCCTTTCTATAATAGGATCACACTTATTACAGAATTGATGTTAAGTCCTTTGGCAGAGACCAGAATGAGTGAGAAACATATGGTGAGGTTGTATCTCATTTAGGGCTCCTAATGGCTTCACAAAAGGTAGAATGAAAACTCCCATGGTTCTATCAGAAAATACTGTTGTCCCATTAAAAATTCAAACATATTCAAAAGTACTGCAAATAGTAAATGTTATAACTTTATCTACATTTATATCCATGCTGTTTGTATTGGTGGTTTTAATGTTTTGTAAGAACATTGAGGTATATTCAAATATTCTTTTAACAGTGAAGTTCGTAGTAATAAATGGAACCTTACTGTTTATGAATCACTTAGCCACATCAGTGAAGTTACTCACAACTAATAGACAGCAGTCGTTGCTGAGAATGTAGCAGAGGGAGTTTGTCCCTGTATCAGGCAAGCTGCTTTTCAGCATTCTTACCATGCAAAAGGTGAATGATCTCACTACAGTTTCTACAGTTTCTAGACCAACTCATTTTTACAGAAGATAAAGTAAGATTTATAAGGCTTCTTTTTTCTTATTTGGTATTATTGATTCCTAAGAACAGATCTTGCACTCCCACACCAGAACTGCAAATTTCCCCCATTTTCTAAACTGGTATTTAAGGCAAAGGTGAAACTAACTAATAACATTTCTGTGACACACGGACTGAGCCAGTAATCTGCTGTTTCCAAAGAAAGCTCAGGAAGGAAGAAAGCATTAAAATTCTTGTTTCGATCAAATACTGTATATTGGATATATGATAGTCCTATGAGAGTTGATTTTTTTTTCCCTTTAAAAAAAAGGAAAAAACCCAACAGTTGTTTAGTAACTTGTTTTTAATAAATGGAGCAAAGATTTTTATCCTTTGATCCAAATTATTTACATTAGTCATTTCAAAAATGCACTGTCTGTATTTTGTCTAGAGGTTGCTAATAGGTATGACCTTTTAAATCAAATATATGCAATTGTAGAGGAAAATTGAAATTCAGTTCTGAGGAAATGTCTGCTTATATCTTGCAGCCTTAATGACACGTCTCCAAATGTGTTCCAATTAAGATTAAAGCAAAAATGGTAATTGACCATCAAACATGTTGCAAAAGAAAGTAAACTAGTAAGAAAGGCAACTCAGCAGAAAAAAAATGCTTAAATCTGTTGAAAAACAAGAGTAATAATGTAGTTTTCATCACAGGACACTCTATTATGGGAACAGCTAATTACAAAACAGATAATAAGTAAGAAATGTAAGCGCTCATGAAGGCGAAAAAGCTAGGGTAGAGATAATGGAGCAATTACTTTTCTAGTGCTCATAGTCTTTCCTGTGCCAAGCCCCATGCAAAAAGGCATGTTTGCATGACCTGTAGCTCCTTCTATCCTATGTCTATGTTCAATCATAAACCACTATATTCTGTTCAACATCAGGTTTTACCTTGTTTTGCCAGTGTCTTGACACTGAAGAGCCAAATAAAATTTTATTTAGGGGAAAAATGAAACTGATGCATAGATATATGAAGGGCACTCTGCATCACATAGGAGCTTTTTGAGGGAAGAGAAGCAGAGTGGCCATGTTTGGGTTATATTACCTAGAAAACATGCATTGCCTCTGAACAGTAAAGGGTATGTAATGCCTAAATGGAAATCAGCATGAGCTGGGACTTGCTGTTGGCTTGTATATGAAGTCACTGCAGGACTTTGAATTTTTTTCTGATATTTCTATTGGGTTTTGTAATGTTTCTAAAAGCTGCCATCTAGATGAATAAACTCAGCTGCTTCTGTCTCCAAAATGGAACCATTCAGAGAGAAATCCTTTCCCCCAGCCATTTCTAGTGTCTGTTTATGTGCTTTTGGGTATGTTAGATATCCACAAGGGTCTAACGGATATGCCAAGGTCTGTAGGAGAGCTGTGGCCTTCCAGATCAGCACTGAGAATACAAAGGCATCTCTAAAAGCCATGTTTGCTTAACTCTATCCATACAAATTCAGTGAGGTGAGGGCTGTAGTTTCAACTCTGCTCTTATTTTGCACCTTGGGACACATCTTGATCCACAAGGAAAATTGTCTAAGCATTTACAGCCATGAGTAATCTGGGAATACTTCATGTGTAAATCCAGTCACCTACAGCCAATAATGGGTTTGAATTTCATCAGTTATTCTGTGAGAATGGTGGGCAAGGTCCTCTGTTCAGGAAGCATATTTAAGTTATGGAGATGGTACAAGTTATATTCATTGCAAATGGAAATCTGGCCCTTAATTTTTGGGAAAGCATGTACAAACAACCATTTTTAAAGACTTAAAACATGGTTACCTTTTCAAGGGCTGCCCTGCAAATTATGAAGGCAGGTCTGCTGCTCAAAGAAAAGCTTACCAAATTTCAGAGGGGTTTTTTTTGACTGCTGATGCAAATGTTTTTAGCTTTATTTTTCTACATAGTGAGCCTATTTATGGCATAGGGTCATCTGCCAATGTAAAAGTACTAAAATAATAATCGTAGTATCAATTGCTATAAATAATATCTGTCAAATCACTCAAATTTTAAGAAAATGAAAGTGTGATCTTGGAACTCAGAAGAGTTTGACCACCAGAACTAAAGGTAGCCATTACTGCAACTCAAACTGAGACCCAAAAGTTCTAGGCCATAAGGAAAACCTAAGTTTGATACAAGTTTTCTGTAAGTTTGACACATACATTATTAATTTCAGTTGAATGCTGATGCAGATAAAATAAAGAATGAAAAGAAAAGCATTCCCATATATTTCAGTACAAAATAAATTTTTGTTAATTTTTTTCCTTAATGGAATTCTTTTTTTGGTTTCTGAGAAAGAGTCAAGCATGTTTTTATGTTGAAATGTGAAATTCACAGATGTGGATACAGATATATCTTCATTGTTTATTCATTATAAACTTGTATATTTTGAAGAAAAAAATTGAACCTAAATAATATATTCAACTTCTGCTTTTTTCTATTTTTACAGAAATTTATACAGGTATGGAACAATAATACATACATCTCCGTGTGATCTTCATTTTAAAATTTGTGATGTGGGTCTTTCTCATACTCTATTTCAGCACTGTTGCATGCTCTGCATTATCACATATAATGAAGGAAATGTATTTTTACTTGAAAAATGCTAAGTATTGTTTTTCAAATATCCTTCCTTTAAAAAAAAACAAGTATATGATTTTCAGTTAATATGGATTTCAGAGAAAGTGCCTTTCCACTGTTTATACAAAAAATCTCAAAGCAATTCCTTTAATGGAAAGTAGAATTTGGATTTCAAAGAAAAGAATGGATTCGCTATAAATTTGAAGTGTAAGAAAATATTTGTTATGTTTTTAAACTGTTATTATAATACTCAGCTTAATTTCAAGTAATATGAAAATATGCGTACTTCAGTTAATTTTCTATTTCCTACTCATTTCCAGGGTACTTCTGTTTTTTTATTTACTTTTATTAGTCTTTAATCATCTCAGTTCTGGAGTTCTTTTCTTTTCATATGTCCCATAGCAGATCAAGATAAGCAGGCAGTTTTTAAAATAATGGCAAGCTTAGAGGTACATCTCAGCTCAAAGTTTTGAACTTTAGACAATTTTATCTTTAGCATTAAGACATTTAACATTTACATTTGCAAGGAACTCAAATTTTAGATATTTAACTTCTTGCTCCTTAGTGTTCCTGGGATTTTACGGTAAGTCTGTGAAAGCCTTTGGGAGTAAGAGCTACTGAGCTGTGTAAAGTTGATGGGAAAAACCCCACATATTTCTCTAAAGTGATCAAATAACTTTTGAATTAAAATTCTTGTATCTACTCATTTCAAAAGGATAATCTTGGGAAAAACAGTAAGTTGCATATAGACTGGGGGCAGGGTTTGGGGGGTGGGGAGGCATGTCTTTACAGTGCTTTTGTACACTGGATTTACAGTGCCTTTGTACACTGGATTATCTGCCATAACTAAATGCATTTTTATTTTTATTGGAAAGAATCCAGTTTACTTAATTTATCTTTGAAAATAGTAGTGATTCATTTCAGTGTTAGAAGTGTCTTTCAGCTCTGTCATTTAAGGTAAGTTGAAAAAGACTGAAACAATGCTATTGCAGTGATGTTATGATCACAGAATCACAGTGCTGGTGCTGCTATGTGCTTGGTAGTTCTTGAAAGTTTCTCGTCCTCACGAGTGCATATTTAACACCATTACCAGACTACTTGTTATAGTTTAGGAAATTGACACAGTTGGAAATGACATAGTTGTTTTTCTGGTAGGCATTTTGTTTTCACTATATTGTCATAATTGTGCCAGCAGTCTGAAATGAGATATATTTTGCAG
>WEIT01040366.1:10541-24130 GCA_013389985.1 Dryoscopus gambensis | reverse complement strand
TGTAATGTGAAACAATACACAGAGAACATCTGTAAAAAAAAAGATGCATTTTAAATGGTTTTGTGGATACATGCCCTGTGGTCAGAAGTAACTGTAGAATTATGTTTGGATGAAACCCGAGGTGACAGTTAAGGGAGCACACTAATTTAATAACAGTTGATGAATTAAGAAACTGTATTACTTTTTAAAATCACTTAGGAAGTCTCCTTTCAAGCCCCTTGGTAAGCTGGTTGATTCTTCTGGACAGTATGTCAAAAAGATTTGGAAACACATAGTCTGTACAAACCACCGTGTCTGGTTTAGCTTCTTTTTCACTTTCTAAAGAAACTTACATCAAAGCTTTATATTTCCATTCCAATAAATATGCTCTGTACAAGGCTTTTCTTTTTGGGACAAAATAATGCTGATTATCACAAAATTTATTCTAAGCTGAATACATAACCTGCAGCATCCATCACTTTTAAATATATTTCCTTTAAAAGGAGAAGAATATGTTAATGAGACAAAGTCTTATTGGTGATAAACCACTTTATTATTTTTATGCAACAGAAACCATACTATTTATATAAATGTAAATTTCAAGGAAAACTCTTAATATGATGGCACAAGTATCTAGTGATTATAGTCAAATATCACAAACTTTATGAACTCAGTGTCAGAGAAATGAGTATGGAACAATTTGACTTGACAGTTGTGGTTTCTAAAATGTTTTCAAAACAGTCAGGGAATGACTATGACTGAAGTAAAAAAAGAACTTACATGCCCAAAGGATAAGTCCCAGTACTCAAAAAGTCCTCAAATAAAGACATTTCAGTTACTTTTTCTAATGGATTTAGACCTTTTCATATTTACCCTTGATATTTCCATTTCTAGAATAGATTATTTTGATGAATTCTTTATAAACCACAAATTAACAAGAAATTAGTAAGTGCTCCTCTGAGTAGAAGTGGAAAGGCAATGTCATCGTATATAAAAAGACAGAACTTCTGAAGCAGATGTGTTTTAAATACGGAAGAGATGGTAATTATAGTAGAAACGTTTCTACGTACATGTACATGTTTCTAAGCAGCACAGATTCTAGCTCCAACTTATTCGTCAGTATTTGAAACTTATTAAAACCCCACAGCTATCNCACTGAACAAATTGCTTAACAACTCTGTGAAAATAACAGTGTTAAATGGAATGAAAAACGCTTCCCAATTAATTTTGTCTCATGCTTTTGAAAGTGACTCAAAGAGTCAACAATGTTCTGAGTTGTAGGTTAAAAGTCTGCTCCCAATACAAAGATGTGAATTTTCTCCTCCTGCAATAGTGATAATAATTTAACATGTATGCAATTTTTTGCTGCTAGGAAAGACTGAGAGAACTGGGTTTGTTCAGCCTCAAAAGGAGACATCTCAGGCATGACCTAGTTGTGACCTTCCAGGATCTGCAAGGAGCCTACAAGATAGATGGAGAGGGACTTTTTACAGGAACGTGTAGTGGAACAGCAAGGGGGAATGGATTCAAACTGAAAGATGGTAGGTTTAGATTAAGTATTAGGAAAAAATGCTTTATTGTGAGAGTGGTGAGACACTGGAACAGGTTGACCAGAGAAGTTGTGCCTGTTCCATCCCTGGAGGTGTTCAAGGCCAGGCTGGAGGGGCTTTGATTAATCTGGTCTAGTGAAAGGTATCCCTATCCATGGCAGAGGGTTAGAAGTAGATGATCTTTAAGGTTCCTTCCAGTTGAAAGCATTCTATGATGCTATGATTTATAGTACTTGACCCATGATACCATGTCTCTCTGTCCAGTCTAGAGAATTCAAGTTGTATTCTATACATACAGTTAGTCACAATGACTGTAAGAAAAAGAGGTTTACCCTTTTTCCCGGTCCTTTGTGTCTTAGAATGCAGCAATGATTATAATTGTTAGCTATGCAAAACCAAAAATCTAAGCATTGATCTTAGAATCTTCAGCCTAAAGTTCATGCTCTAAGGATGGACTAATTGTAGCCACGGTTTTCTTCAGATTATTGTCCAGCTTCATGTAAAAACACTCATAACAGAGACTTAACAGCATCTCAGTGTATTTAATGCTCTGCTACACTTCTGATAAAGTCTCATGGGGGTTTTTTTAGCTTCATCTAATCTAATTTCCCCCCATTAAATTTTATGACCATTATAATTTTTGTATTCCTTTTTTCCTTATGCCATAATTTTAGGTATTTAAAAGATTGCCATCTTGCTTCTTTCATGGTTTTCATTAGGACGTCCAGTTCTAGTTCATTCAATTGTTTCATTGAAATCATATTCAAAAGACACTGATAATCTTTCTGGTGTCTTGTCCTTTCCCAGATGTTCCAAATAATTGTTTTAAGTATGGTGCAAAAACCTGACAGTAGATATTTAGCTGACCCCTTTCTGGTTTTAAGTAAACAGGAAATATTACTATTTTTTACACATCTGTTTTCCTTGCAAAAGTCTTCAATCACAGTCAGTTCACCTGTAATATTTTACCAAGCTGTTCCAAAGACTTTTCTATAAATATGAGAGGTTTATTCATGCATACATGCTTCTGCATGTCTATATATGCGTGCTTTAGACCATGGATATTTTATATATGCATATATGCATATTTTAGACCACAATTTTGACCATGATGTTTTATTTCTTTCAAACATCTGGTCGTTTTGCCCTTCATATCAGTAAAAATGTTTTCTTCATTGTTACTAGAGAGTACATGTGATCACCCTCAAAGAAATGGCTCAGCACTGTACAGTCCCACCTTAAGCTCTCCTTAACTAAGGTGAAAAAGACCTGTGATTCATTGCTGAAGGATCCAGGCTCAGTCACAGAGTATGAACCTCATTCTCTTTCATGTCTGCAAAGGATATGTTAACACAAATAATACGTTATGTGCAAATGTATATGGGCAAATACAAACATAAACTTATGCAATGAAAGTGAAGTTTTGGAATTCCTGATTTTTTACTGAAATATATGAACACATCGTGGAGTTAAAGTGTTTAATTTAATTTTCTGTCTACAAATATGCCTTTATGTAACATTTTTTATAATGACTTATTGCTTCTGAAGAACATGAAGCTACAGTTTTTTTATGGAAACTGCACAGATGACACAGCTCTGAGAGAATGAGTTAAATTCTTGTTATTAGAACTCTGAATTCAAATGTTACAATGGGATTTTTTCCATAAACAAGAGAAAATGTCATTTGCTGTCAGAGCCCTGTCGGGGTGACTTTCTGATGCTGTATCCCCTGTTGCCTGCTCTATGCCAGACATGAGTCCTGTGCCTTTCTGTGCCTTTAAGCTGGGTCCGAAAGAAAAAGCGGGGGGAATGCCAGGCGAATTCTTCAGTGCGGTTTTTTGTTCAAGGACTCACAGACTCCCCTACGTTCTCACACGTGTGCAGCTGAGGAAGCACCTTCCTGCTTTTAGCCAGTTTTCGGCTCTGTTTCTCAGGAGAGAGATGGAGAGTTAAAATTATTTGCTTTTTTAGCAAGCCTGTTAGCTGAGGCAAGAAAGCTTTTCCCCTGGGACTGTGNTCCACCAGGTCTTCTCCACAGAGAGAGATTATATAATTTAACATTATTCCTTTTTTTTTCTTCCCTCTCGTGCCTGCATGCACCCTGCTTCTTAAATAGTTTTTTGTTTTTCACTTTCCTCCAAGGAATTTCTTTCTGAACCTGGTGGGGGAAGGGCTGCTGAAATCTGCCTTCTATTAGAGGATACGTTCTTTTGAGATGTTTCCTCCAAATTTGTCTCAAACTGAGACAAACCCAAGTGACCTAACAAGAATGACAGTTAAGCTATAAACTATTAGGAAATCTCTCTGGAGACATTTAGAAAAATGAATGAACAGTGCATTTGCAGCTTTGGTCATTTAGGTAAATTTTATCAAAGGGCCTTGGAAAATAAAGAAGAGCTCAATGTAAGTTTATGGCTGCTTTTTTCTTGTGCTATTCAGCTCTGTAAGTCTCAAGGACAAGCACCAAAGATAAATATCTTTTTTTTATTTCTCACTACCATGTTCATGTGGACACAACCACTATACAGAGATGAAGGTAAACAAAGGATTTATCCTATCATTTCAGGGGCTTTTTTATTCCATATATTTTAAAAAGTCCATTTTACATGAAGTCAGTCTTTGATAAAATATTTATTAGAAGGCTATCCAGTATCTACTATGCCATTGCAAGTATGAATATCACTAGTTTTAGAGCACAATATTTATAATTATGGAAAATTATTAAATTTACTACTTAAACTCTCAATGAATAGCTCAGAAACAGCAAATCTTTAATAATTTCCTTATTATAAAAAATTACATGCCCTGGTCCTGCACTTTCTCAAGTTCCTTACCTTATTAAATGTTTAACTTTTGTTAAAACTGTTTAAAAGTTTGAATTTTCAGAAGAGAGGTCCCTTAGGTAATTTTCTTTCTTTCTTGTGTTTTAACCCTTGAAAAGCCTCCACTTAGAAGGATTAGCTATCTTTCCACTATACTCCATCCCATATATATGGAAGAAGAAGCTCTTCATTTTAATATTCAAAGCCCAGTCTTTTTTGCAAAATACAGTTCTAGGAGCAAATCTAGATAAACAGTATAAACTATAGGGAAATACAGATTTTTGTTTCTTAAAAAATAGTCTTGGTAATTTAAAAAGCAGGATGTGTAACAGGGAAAATATTCTTGCTCTGGAAACAAAATGGAAACCATTAAATTCTGATTCACCAAGAAGTACCACTATAGAAAACCCACATTTTTAACTAAATGAAACAATTAATGAAAATGCAAAAGAAAAAGCCGTATGCCTTATTAACTTATGTTCTTTCAGAAAGATTATTGTAAATTGTACTCTTTGAATTAAAATGGTGCAGCATATGACATGTTCAACCCTCATTCACTTTTACTGATGAGGAGTTGTTATAGGTATAATATACAATCAGTCTGCCTAAATCTTGTCTCCGTGCTTAAACCTTACGTTTTGTTTCTGCCTTATATGTATTACTCAGTTCTACTGATGCCATACCTGGCTGTCTACTTCACCATAAGGTTTTGTGAAAGTGTCTACTCAAACTTTTTATAGGTAAAAAGGAGCACATCATAAGCACAGAGCTGAGAATTTATTGTTATTTCAATTAATGTTTTAGCTGTCCAAATCAACTAAAGGATTTCAACAGAAAATCCTTGGTAATTACATAGGTTTATTTGCAAAGCAAGTAGAGGTCCCAGCATCAGTAGTTGGAGGGGCCATAGCTCTCTGGATCTAGTGAGGGTCCATTGGACACTGTAATTATTTTCTGTAGTGCTAGGATTTAATTTTTGATAACACACCTAATATGCACTACAAAAGGAAGTATTTGATATGTCACATTTCTTTCATACAATCAATTCAAATCTTTTACCAAAGATAGAATTACTTATTGAACTTCCTGAATTTGAAGCCTAACCTTTTGATGGGCCAGCTGAGTTGTGTATTCCAATGCATGTTTAATAGGAATGACAAACACATGGTAATGGCTACTGGAGTAGAAAAACTGATCTATCACCACACCCACAGCTTAACAAAGATTAGTAGTTAAATAGGTAGAAAAACACACAAACCTCTGCCGTAGGTATATTTTAGCAGTGCACCTTTTCTTTTCCTCTCAAATTTTTGTTCCTGTTTTGCTGGTGGAAACAAGAAAAATATTCTCTTTAGCAAAAGTCTCACAGGTAAAGCTGAAGACTCAGTCAGAGGATGATGTTTAAATAGAAAAGAAGAAATAATTATGTAACACTAATATATTACACAGCTTCCTCTTGCGCCACAGGAGTTTTTCTTAAAAAAATTATACTTATTCCTGCATCTCAAGGAAAATTAAGTAGTTTTTTATTACTTAGCTACTTAGAAAGAAGAAAAGAAAATTAAAAAAATAGGGAACAAAAAATCAAACCGACCAAAACCTGAGGAAATAGGACAAGATCTTACACAGAGGATGACTTTATATTTTCCTAAGTATACTAATGACAAAAAAAAGATTTCTCGGTAGTTACCATCTCATGTCTCTAAACTAGTTAGAAGGGAATTACAGTAAAAGATTTTGATCTACCATTAGAAGCTGTTCCAAGCTGTGCTAATAAGTTCCTTAGCTCTTGCATCTACCATGTGAACATTAAATACATGGTGCAATTTATCTCCTTCACAATCTCCTTTAGTAAATTGGAATAATCATCAGCAACTAATCCAGAAACATTTCCCGCAGAGGCTTGCAGGGATGGCAGTCAGTTGGTATGAGAAACTCTAGCCAAGAATGCATTTTAAGAGTCTGGCACACAAACCTAACAATTTGCGTTCTTATACTAGGTTAATGAGAGCTGATAATCGTAGTATGCTAAATAAATAAGCTGTTGTATTTTACACGTTAGGTCAAATAAAAAAGTGAACTTCAAATTTGCTAAGGATTGGATGAGAAAGTAAAAAAAAGACGTAAAATAGCAAAATACTTATTAAAAGTTGTTCATAAATACGTTCATCTTTAAGGAATAAAAATATCATTTCCAAAGCAAAGCATTCAATTTAATTTTACCTAACCAAATTCATTTTGTAACAGATACTGAAACTCTTATCAGAACATCTGTAATAATCTGCTGTCTTGCAATCTGTATTTCTCATTCTCTTATAACTTCTATGTAACCAGGCCTTCCAGCAATCAAGCTAGATGGAAAATTTTACAGATATAATGGAAGATGTTGAATCAACTTTTTCAAAGGGAAAAAAATAAAATCATAGGCTCATGTTGCAGTTTGTTGGTTTCCCTGCGATGGTATGGCAAGCTACAGACTTTCCCAGAGAGCTCTGCGAGGCTTTCTTGGGGAGAGCAGCCGTTCCTGCTTCCTATAGCCCCTTCCAGGCTGCCCCACATGGCCCCGGCTAGCTCTCAGCTTCTGCAACACGGTGGCGATAACGGAGGTGAGAAGGCTCCCCACATGGGGACCTCAGAGGATTTTTATTCACCTGGTCCCAGAGGCAAAGGCAGTCACATGGTGACAAGCTGGATCGCAAGGGCAGAGAGAGGAAGTCACATAGCATGGGACTGGGTTTTATAAGGGGATGAGAGCGGCGGAGATAGCACATGGACTGCTGGTCTCAGGGCACAGGGGCGGTACATGGGTCGGATTAGGGTACAGACATAGGCAGGATTAGAGTACAGAATAAATGGGGAGAACCCAAGGGAGTGGTCAGGACGAGGGGCGGGGAAGGGAAAACAATGTGGGAAGGGCAGGCAGCCCAGAAGGTAAGGCGTGGGGCAGCACAGCACCGTAGGCTTACATCTTAAAATTTCTACAGGGTTCTAGGGAAGATTAGAAGACAGTAATGTCAAAACATAACACTCTGACAAACTGATATTATTTAATTATTGACAACTGTGTTCAACTGAAGAAGTAGGTGTTAGTTTTAGAAAAAAGTCTTCCTGTGAGAAATACTGAGGGTTTTGATTGCATATTTTTTTCCATCAAGCAGTACTTTGATGGGAAATTCCCAGTCAATCTGAGATGTAATTCTTTATCTTCCTTTCCTCATATAAATATTTCTTTGCTTGTTTGCACTGTGATATTTTTACCCCAAAAGAGAAAGGAACCAAAATAATGAGTTATACACAAGTAAGTTTATTAGGACCTTATGTATCTGTGTTTTAAAAGCCCACTATAGAGACCATTGTCCAGTGGTGAACAACAAACAATTAGACAGTTGCTACTTAAAACCCCACAACTTAAATTTACCCAGGCTACAAAACTTTACATGCCTGAAAAATAAGGAAGTGGGAAAAAAGTAAAAAAGAAAATAAAGAAGAGATGATAAAGAGAAATATGTGATAGGTTATGCAGAGAACAATGGATAAATACTTGAAATATTTTAATGATTTTTCGTTCTCCTTTTTTTTATTAAGGAAATTTTATTTTTGTGTTTTGTTGTAGGGTTTTTTTACAGTTTTTTTGGTTTTGTTTTTAATTAAAACACCACTTATGTTTTTCAGTCCTCTCTTGGATCTACCTTTTAGAAGTGAGACTGAGGATTCACTGCAGTACCAAGACAATATAACTGTACTAAACCAGCTATTTTCCATAGCCTTTTTGGGTATTTCTTGTCTGAAAAAGCATTTTATGTAGGAATAAAATTTTCAAATTTTTATGGCAATATATTTGCATACTCAGGTAGAAAACAACCACATTTTTTATTGATGTTCACTGTCAAAGGATTACATTATTTGTTTTTAATCTTCTGCTTTTAAATTGTAGGAATAATAAGCACTTTTGTGTCTATTTCTAAAAAACTTTTGAACTCTTATGTTTGTGTTTAATCTCAAGATAGCAGTTTTTCCATTGAATTTTTATGGATGACTATCTGTGATTATTGCAATCATTCACTTCCTCCACAGGTGGCTAAATAATTAGTCTGGAACAATACATCTATGTCTGTGCTACCTTTCAGAGGTTTAATTTACAAGATTAATATGTAACTGATCTATCAAAGGAATACCAATGATAGGCATTTCTATTAAATAAGACTCTATTAGCAAAAATTATTAGGAAACGACTTCCAAATATAAGTCTAGATAGGTCTGAGAAATTTGGTTTCCACAAAGATATACAAGTATATTATATGTATACAAGTACATATAATGAACTTACTAACAGTCATCCTAGGACAAATCAAAGATCCTTTTAGTATCTTCAAAAATAGCTAAATTATATACTTAAAGACTATAGGAAACATAGAAATTTACACGAAATTTTTGCTCTAAGTCTGTATGGAAGTATCAGGTTTCAGGTAACAGATAACATACCAGAGAAGGATTTTGAAAAGGCTGATTAATAATTAGCATGAAGCACTGCACTTAGACCAAAGAATCTTGTTCCAAGTGCTGCTTCATAATTTGAAAGATTCAAAGTAGAATTTTATGTAAAAATATTTTTAATTTAAAACAGACATTACTGATACACTGCTTCATAATTTGTCCTTTTGACAAACAAAAGAATATATTAAGTATTTTTAAAACCTGGAAGAACCTTTGAAATACTAAGATTGTTACCTTGGAAATGCCTGAAGAATTACATCAACAATATATCAAGAAAACAAGGATCATTAATTCAACTAGTACAGAAACGGATCACTTTTCAAGTTTCAGATGGTTTCAGCATTTTATTTAGATGTTTGAAGTCATCTATTCTGGAAAAAAGTGCTTTTAATGATAAACTTAGGTAGCTGCAGTTCACCGTCACCATCATACCACTATCAGAGAAGTACTGTTTAATTTCATGCAGCATTTGTATTACTGCATCTCTGTATCTTACAAGAGTTAGGTGAAAAGGTTTTATTTCGTGACAGTGTTTGGTGAATATTGCCTTTATCCTTAATTTCATATTCTGTGTATAGAAAAGAAAGACTGTAGACTATTCTGCCCTAAAAATCTTTTGCAGAACCACAGATATTGTCCCTGGAAGGGACGTCTGGAGACTGTCAAGTCCAGCCTCCTGCTTCAAGGGGCTGAGGTTCCATGGCTACTTTAGGTATTGTATCTAGGTGCTGCACAAGTGAAAAAGGTTTTCTTATGATCCAAATGTCTTTTAGGTGTTTACTATTCACATTTACCTTTATAACCCACACTGTGATCATCTTAGCATACCTAGGTGTTAGAAAAAATGAGGGGAAGAAACAGACACATACCTTTTACTTTTTCAGGAGACGGTGTCATGGGAGTCTTCAGAATAATTTTTGTGAGGTATTTTTTAAGATATGGTCAGATCTTATAGCTAAGAACAGGTGCTGGTCTTGTCTAGTTCCAACTTACGCTGTTTGGAAAATGGTTGGGTGCAACAACACTCGGATGCTTTTGTAAGTACTTTTTTTCTATATGTATATGTGTGACAAAACCATAGACTTTTAAGATGCTTCTGCATCACTCTATATCCAAAAAACATAATTCCTTAGCTTTAATGGCCCTTGGATCAGGGTATTATTCAAAAATTCAGAGGGAATTACTTTCTTTACATGATTTCTTTTACAAGGGAAAATAATAAAGCTATATTCTCTATATCCTGTTGTCATTTTTATGAATAAAAATAATCATGGAATCTGAGCCTGCAAGAAGTCTGACTTCCGAAGACATTTCAGTCCTCAGGGCCTATAATAAACAATAACTTTAGAATCTATAGAATATGATTCAGCCTTCATAATATCATGCATGGCAGCATGAAGATAGCTATCCTCAGCTCAACATCTTCCTTCAGGAAATTCAAATGTGTAAGTGGTCAATAGACAGCAACACCATCTCCCCCCCATCTCTCCTTAAGTGATATATCACTTAAAGACACTTGTGTAACACATGAGGCAATTAAAATCTCCAAATATTAGTCCTCGTTTCATTATTTCATGGAAACATTTACCTTTTGTGAATAATTGCATCTAAATGCTACATTTCTGACTTAGTGACATTTTATATTTGTCCTTAAGTCATATGATACAACACTGTGGAACACTGAACACCTCCACCTCAAGCAAGATGTGAAAAGCAATAGAATCTTTAACAGTTGCTCAAGAACCTTGCCTCTGGAAAAAATGATGGGTGTTTTTCACTCTTCTCCAAGTACCAAAAATTCCAGGGTGTCAGAATTCCCATAAACTAGCCCAAAACTGGCAGCCTGTAATCTTGCATCTTATCAAGTTTCATAAATATCTGATATCTGTGGGGTCTGATGTAACAGATATACCTAAAAGATATTTGACACAGAAGATCTTTTTAAAAGAGCAGTGGCAACAGCCTTCCACTTAAAAAAGAGCATGCTTGCATAGACTACTAGTTAGGCCAAATCCTTCTGTTTTGCATGCCATATGAACTGTGTAAACATACTGTGCTGTAGGGACGGGAATCCAGGATATTCTACTCTCCAAAAAGGATATGTAACATAGATACAAGAGAATTTGTCTAGTTTGATCTCCTTGCCCAGGAATGTACTTTTTTTTTTTGCAAAGTACATGGCACCATTTCAGTAGGGAAAAAGAGGAGAGGTAGCTTGAAAATATTTTTTTGTTAATATGTCTTAGAATGGAACTGTTTAATATGCATTTAACCCAAATATGTGTCATTATGGAAGTATTATGTTGGCTTTGAATTTTGAAAAACGGAAAAATGCTGAGCTGTCTCTTAATTTAAAATAATAATAAATTTTATGAGCTGACAAAATAAATTTCATAGTTTCTTTTTAAAAGCAAGTTTATGCTAGCGTGCTATAATATATAAAAGGTTTCAGATTTCTTTCTACTTGAGAAACTATTTATCTACTCTTCCATAGTTTATTTGGTAAATAATCACAACTAGAAGAACTTTAAAAATTCTCAACTTCTAGAGAAATTATCTGAAAATGAAATAATCTGGATGAATTTTTCTACAAAAACAAACAGGTGAAGTTACAATAAATAACACTTCTCCTTGAAACACGAAACCATATTTTTTCTTCTTTTCTGTATTCCAACATTCCGTTCCACAAACTATAAGTAAAAATCAAGTAGAAGTAGTCCTTCCAGTAGTAATATTCACATACTGTGGTCTTTTGAAGTTAATGTCTTAGAACATGAAACTTTGGTAAATGTTTTATGAAATGTGCTGTGCGCATGTACTTGCACTCCATCTTGGTGAAGCTGAAAAAATAAAAAATTCTTCATCACATCTTGCTTTCATAGAGCTGAACAGCATCTGGCCTTTTATGTTCTTCCTCAAGGTTAGCTGCTTTCCATTAGACTGTGGCTGTTTAGAATTCATTCTGTTGTGTCAAAAAGCCAAGGCTGACTGTTAGGAGATGTGCAGGAAAGAAAACATCATGCTTTATCTTTTCAGTATGGAGATTAACTTCACCATATTGACTCCAGCTAGAGCTCACTTCTGTTTTAAGGAACAAAAGCTCCTCAAACGACATCAAAAATATCATAAACTTCAGAAAATTTTTTAAAAAGACAGTTTTTGACTTATAATACAGGATTATCTTCCCTGCCTCAAATCCCCAATGGTCAATCATCAGGTCCCAGAGGAACTCACCACTGAAGGCAATGTATACACCGAAAAATCCCTCCAAGGAGTAGATTTCAATTGCAACACATTTTAATGCCAGAGGGCAGTCTATGGCTGAGTGTGAAATTCATTATGGAAATGCAGGTATTCTGTGTTAACGAGTACAACAAAAGACAAATATGCCAGTCTTAAGAAAGTTTCTGATCTTTTGAATTAAGTGTTTGATTGGCCTTTAATGTCATGAAGATTTCTGTACATCTACATGAAACTTGCAGATTGTTTTGGTGTGACTGGTAAACTATATTGCTGTAGACATTGAAATCCTCTGAATGATAATCCAGATTTCCTTCTGGTGATGAATTTGAGATTCAGTCTCCATCTTCCCCTTGCCACTATTACTTTATTTTGTGAAATAATGTCTTATTTGTGGTAAATACCATTTTTTTAACACAGAAGAAATGGATCTTTCTAAGATGTTGTGGTTTCCCACCCTGGTCAAACTTATTTCTTCATTTTAGCATACTATACAATTAGTAATCTCTTTGTAGGTAAGTCAGTGGTACATAGCAAACAACTTCCATTTGGAGTCATACAGGGAATATTTCTGTCATGCAACGAGGGGCTGAAACCTGATCCTTAGATTCCAATCAGAGAAAAAATGACTGCAAGTTAAAAAGGATTGTGTTCGAATCCGACAGGTTTGACACATCATTGAAAATAAGTACAAACTAATATTCAGTCTGGAATAGATGATGGAGAGGCTGATATGTCATTCAAATGGAAAAGAATTTGTAAAAAATATTAGGCCATTTCTGAATAGGCAAATACCCTAATTGATGTGTAAATTTATAGTCTTTGTTGGATAGGATTTTTTAAGTGTGGGGTTGGGTTGCATTTCTTTTTAAAGCTTGGAGAGGCATCACTGCAAGCAATATAATCCAATACCAGTACTAAAAGTCTGTGGAAAATGACCTGTAGCAGGAAGTAAAAGAAAGAGAAATACATTTGTCTTTTATGAAGCTGAAAAGATAAGAACAGTTTAAAATAAAAAAGCGCAAGGAATTGTTTTAATACTTTTATTTAGGGAACAGGTCCGTAGTGTTACTTAATATACTTTCTTCACTCAAATGTGAGGCGAAAAATGGTAGCGTTGGCTACCTTGAGGTACCCTAGCAACAATAACATAACTGCCACTAACACCAGTGCGCTTGACGAAGTACTGTTCTTGCACTCAATTAAACTACCATGCTGACAGGAGAAAAATGGATCCGCTTTGTTACACACTGTCAAACATCCTTTGCCTTCCAACCTCCATTATTCTAGCTAAGTAAAAATATATCAAACCACTTAACTGTGCCTGTCACTGAAAAAAAAAATATGACAATAGGGTTTTAACAAGAAAATTTATGAATATCCTTCCCAACTTTCTGCAAACATCAATCATACTAACAACACATTTCCTGTAGTTATAATATTCTAAGGAACTATTAGAAATAGATATCGCATCCTTCTTTCTTATGTGATGCCTTTCTTACAT
>WEIT01040365.1:0-19902 GCA_013389985.1 Dryoscopus gambensis | reverse complement strand
CACACATGCACTCACAGATACATAGGCACAATTAATTTTGTGTTACTTTCAAATAAGTCTGTGTCTCCTGAAGCTTTTCCATTTCTTCCTCATCTGTTAATATCAGCTTTTCCTTGGATGAAACAGCTTCTTTTATTGAATCAATTTCTGCTTTCCTCTGGATTACTTCTTTGCTGAGCTCATCACAATTTTCTTTCAACTGTTTAATTTTATCATCTTTCTTTAAAAATGAAGTAAAAGACCAGATTAGTTGTATTTTCCCTTTTACATTTTGCAGGCTTCTGACAACACAGTCTCACTAACATTGAATGATGATAACATTTTTAGTGACAAGATATAAAATGTATTTTTTTAAACAGATGTGTATTTCTTCTATCAATACTATCAGAATGTTATTTCCAACAAAGCCACATATATTCCTCAAGACTTATAACTACAAAGGTATTTTTCATGTTCACATCCTAGAACCAAAAACCTGCAGCTATCTTTACGTGCAGTATCCATTTGCTGAATATAGTAAATATTTTCTTGAGTAAGCAAAAAAATCCAGATCTTTTCTGAATCAGTTATTTATTGCTTGCCCTAGAGTTATCAAAACAGAATGATATAATATAGCCTATAATATCTGCTTCTTTTAAAATCTACTTTTCTATGTGTTCTATTTAAAATAAACTCTAAAAATATGCACTGTGAAAACATTTTCAGTGATGTTTTTATATGTTAGCTGACAGAACATTAAACATTGCTTTTCTTATGTTAGGTACTTACCTTTTCTTTTGACATTCTTTCGTACTCATTTTCTAGAAGCTTTTTTTCTTCTCGCAAACTACAGTAAAAATCAAAGCAGAACTAAATATATTAGTAATATAATAATCATTACTTAAATATAGTAAATGGTAAGAAAGTACAAAAGACTATCCTACGTTAGACTAAAACACACAATGAATTATTATGAAAGGTGCTCAGATTTAAAGGAAGTTTGCTAACTGGGTAGCTGGGGGTCCTGAAGGACTGCGTGTATGTATGGAGGTGCACACATCTCTTTCTACAGTGCACACATCTAAACATTTAAACCTGATTTTCCTTAGTCTGACCACCTAACAGGGTGTATTCATGCCTCACTCACCCTTGCCTTTTACTAGGGGCACCCTACACCCACAGTTCCTCCCAGCCTCAAAACAAAATGTTAACATGGAAATGTGGCAAAAGGAATGAGGAGGTGAGTAATAGACAGCCACAAAGACATCACATATCAAAGAAAATGCAGTTGTTATGAGAAACCTTCTTCCTATGAATGTTTTCACATACACATTTACTCTTCAGACAACTGTAAATGAAGCTCCTCACATCTGGACTGGACCCTGTGAATAAAAAATCCTGAAGAGTGGCAGGGGTTATAGGCTAAGTCAAAGGAGTATGGTAGAAAACTAAACTGAATAGCCGCAGTGATCTTAACCTATATGCAAAACTAAATTGCAATTTAATTTCAGGCAACAGTTGGGACAGATGCCAAAGAAGTGAAGAAGGAGGAAAGCGAAAAATAGGAAAGCTCTTAGATCTTGTGGATGTTTAGTAACACTGCCCTGAGAAAGATGAAGGAATGATTATAAAAAGGGAGTTCAACCAACAAGCTCGTTGGATTTACAGTAGGGAGTTCTTGGTAGCAGGTGGGTAAATACTGGTAAATACAAAAGATTATCCCTACTGAAGGTACATCTGTACATCCCCAGTGCATGCACAGGACAGGTCTGCACCTACAGCAGGTTAATGGGCTACAGCAGTCTGTATGGCATCACAACCAAACTGAACTGAACTGAGTCACTGTGCTGTTCACTGGGAACAGCAGGAGGCAGGTTCCTGCGATGTAATTAGTACCTACAATGACATTTCAGAGTCTCAGGCTATAAAGTAAAGATTGCAGCTAAGGAATAGGTGGAACAAACAAATCTTCTGTCTCAGGTATAGCACTGAATCAACTTCAGTGCTTACATTTGTGTTTATAACTCCAGTGGGAGGATGTGCTGGTCAAGTTTTGTTGAGATCCAGGGCAGTCTGGTAGAGTAAATAACTCTTTAAATTAGGAAGCATTAAGAGAAGGGGACAAACTTCCATAAAACACTTGTGTTGTGTTGTGTCACTTGGAGCTATAAACAATGGCAAGGGACTCCTGGGCAGCCTCACCCACCCAAAGCAGTTATTACAGTTACCTCATAATGTAGCCGATACAGAAAAGAGGAAGCTGATTGCCATTTCCTTGTTTTCATCTGAAACCTTCCAGCAGCAGTGTAAGAGTTTGCATGGTGGTGGTGGTTCAGGTTTCAGAAAGTGTGTGGTCATGGGAAGAGAGATCAGTCTCCCAGCAGCCAACCCCGTGGAGGACCATCCCTAGGACCTAATGCTCAACCCTTCAGCAGTGCTGATTTAAAGTTCCCCCCCTCACTCCACCACCCATACCCTCTCAATAAACTTTTTCTTATATTTGAGTCCTCCAGCAAAAGGAGTGAAGCTTATACGTGGAAGTCTCAGGCAATATATTTCCAGTTAAGGAAAGGAAACAGTGAAAAAAAAAGAGAACTGGGTTGGTGGTGTTGCAATATAAACAAAACAAAACAAAACGAAACAAAACAAAGCAACATCCATTCCACGAATAAGAAGCTCCGGCTCAGATGAAGAGCAAAGAGAAAATAGACGCAGAGTAAATGTTGTTGATATACAGCATGTATGATATTTGTATGGACAGAGTACAAGTATGCCTCTACAGGGACTAGTAAAGTCTAAAAACTAATTTGAATGCCAGTGTTTGAACACTCACAGGGTGAACAAGTTTGCAAAACAAATCTTTTAAAGAAAAAAGTTGAATTTAAATCAATCATCCCCCCCCAACTGATAAAATTAATTTTAAAAAATAGTATTTCCAAAATTCCAAAATCATATTCCAAACCCATTTTGGCAGTACTCCTAGTTGAACTCCTTGGGACTGGCATAATCACCTAAGGATAATGAATGTCTACTTTGCACAAATACCTGTAACTGTTTGGCTGCTACAAAATATTGTTAAATAAGTCCTGTGCAAAATGATTAAAGAGGTATTGCATGGCTTGTGGTTAGTCCATGCTGTGCCCTCCTTCATATCACGCTGGACGATCAAAAGAGCAATACCAAAGATCAGGAAGGAGAGCAAAGTTGACACTGTTTTCATTTTGTCACATTCCTCACTCATGAGGACAGATTCCTGTGGAACCATTCCAGTTTCACAACAAAGACTTTTCCATCCAGCAAAAGCAAAATGATTTGAACACCTCATTTTCTCTGACATAAACAAAGGCAACAGTGAATGGCAAGGACCAAGCTACCTAAAGAGCCAGCAGACCAACTACTTCCACACAAAAACCAGTGCAAGTGTGAAAAGAAAAAATGGGTAAACAGAAAGAAGTTAAGTCTCTCTCTTTTGAACAATGAGTTTGATCCAGCTGCCCATACCCAGAAGTCAGACAGGCAGCCCTACGCTAACATCCTGGGCTTCCTTACTGTCAGGAATAAAAGCTGGGACCTCCAAAAGGCAGGTCATCTGACGTCCCAGGTGATTGTTCTAGGATGACATGAATTACCAGTTAAAGATAACATATATCTCTCTGTGGACTCTAAAGGGGAAGCAGGATTATTAACACACATTTAGAAATCAAATAAGATTCTTCAAAGAATTTACGTTTAGTCTCTGATTTAATAGATGAACACAGAAGCTTAATGTAAGATAAGCAGAGAAATTTGGTCTTTCAATTTAGCATTTGCATCTTTTAATCTGTGTTATATGGATAATAACGCCATGACTTTTACTTAGACATCAATCACAACAACAAACAAAACAGCTGCAACTGGCATTAGGCATTTAAATTTCCCATTATTTTACAGCCCTTCCCTGATGGATGTATTTTTCAACATCATGTGGATTTTATTATTATCGTTATTATGCTTCTAACAACACGCACAACGGAAAGAAGATAAAACTCATAAGTTTAAGCATTAATGTGTGCAAACGTTTCTAACATTGCTCTTTTTATTTGCATGAAACCTCATAACAGTATTGTACATGAAAAGCTGTCATAGATGCAGATGTAATGAGTTAAAAAAGGCAGTTGGAAAACTGGGCCATTAATAAAAATATATTCCAGATTTTTCCCTGAGAGACATTTACAGCTGCAAGCTGACACAGAAATAAAAAAATTAAGAAGGAGAGATTAAGAAATGTAGCGGTAGTTGTCAACAGAAGTCCATTTCATTTCCTCAGCTCATGAAATAACCACAATGCTGTTACCATTAAAAGTCCCATCATGCAAGAAAGTGAACTCCTTCAGCTACTCTGTCTCATAGCTGGGATTGCTTGGAAATCCATAGAAGGTGTTTGGCACCTTGCAACTAAAATCTAGTGACCAGGTAGAAGTTATCACAGCTGACAAGCTGCCAGCATGAGCTTCCTTGTAAGGCTCTGAGCTGTAATTAGTTCGTAGGTACCAGAGAATGTAGTCACAAGACCAGCTGATAACAACTTCAGCTGTGACTCTATTTCTTTTACTTACGGCCTGTAATTCTTTACTAGAGCAGCTATGGACAAAAGCTTAACTTTTCACTTTTTAATTATTGAGTGACTATTACAGAAATAATTACAAGTATTGAAATAGCTTTCTGTACTTGCAATGCTTCTGCAAGGACAAAGTCAGTTTTGCAATCCTGACTTCCATGCAGTCGCACAGAGTACTTCAGTGATGAGCCATTTTGTTACCTGCACAAATCACTGTGAGAGCTGGAGATAGGACCCAGGCTTTCAAACAAAATTGTTTTCAAGCATCTGGCACCTTTAATCTCACAAACTCTTGTTATAGATAACTTTAGTACAAATTAATTGCTTACTTTTAAATGAATTGTTTAGATGATATATTTAGTTTAATATTTATTATTTCTCAGCAATAAACTATTGTTGATACCATTGTGTAATAAAGAAAAGCAGCTCTTCTTTATTTTGTCTCATAAACCAGAACTCCAAGCCTCACATGAACACTAAAGTGAAATGCCTCCTCGAGCCAGAACAAATCCTTGCTGATCACACAGATTCTTTCCTTCTTGTTCTGGTAATTTACTTTTTTGCTCTATATTCTTACTTACTGAGGCTTCTTATCAATAATATGAAGAAATTTCATGTCTCTGAATGCAATTTTAGCAGAACTGAGTGGAGATGACTCTTTTTCCTTTTACTTTATTACCCTTGCCAAGTAGTTATTGAGAGGAAGAATACTCCCAGAGTCAGCTCTGACTTTGGGATAGTGGCCCAAGCTTTATAAGCTCAGAAAAATCCTTCCAACCCTTGTTCTCCCCCTGCGCTCAGCTCTCAGGCAGACACACCAGCAATGAGCCCAGTATATCCATATGGCAGAACAGGACACAAACTGGAAGAGGAGGCACATTATCTACAGTGGGATCACAGCCTATCCATGCAGTCACCCTCAGGGTGACTTCCCTGACAGTGTCAGAGAGGCTTCTGAATACGCCATGTACCTATTCAAACTATGAAAAAAGTCACAAAATTCCTGAAAACCTGATGATACTACAATGCTGAAAGCAATTTAAATTTATTCTGGGAATGTTGACTATTCATTGGAACAATAAAGAATTAAAACAGAAGATGAAATATCACCTTCAGCCATCAAGAAAGGTCTGGAAAAAATTGTTTACAGAGGCAAGCAAATAGGAAATTATTAGGGATAGAAGAGTATGGAATACTAAGAGACCTTGAGGCATTTGCTAATGTTATGGCATACCTGTGTGACTTCCCAAGAGAGAAATGTCATTGTTGTCAGATTTGAATCTGAGTGCAAAAAAGGTGCTAAGTACTCTTAGCTATCAGAGAAGGTGAATTGAGGCAGGAAACAAAGGTACCAGAGATAAGAGAGATGCTTCAGAGAAAGAGAGGTTTACAGAAACAGGGTTGTGGTAGTGCGGATTCTTATGTTAAGTTCATATGTGGTATATTCCAAGTTTCCCCCCATTGAGTTTATAATAAAGGTTCAACCCGGTTATCCCCCTTTCCTCCACCCCAACCCCAAATAAAGTCAAAACCCTTCCCTCACCCCTTGTCCATCCCCCAAACCACGCCTATTGTTCCAGAGCCTTCCCTGTCAATCCCTGAAACCCATGCCCCCCAAGCATGTCAATCATCCCCTACCCTGCCTCTGCTTCCAGAAAGTTCAGTTATATTCGATACCCCATTTGTTACTGTATATGTCAGTTACCTTGTATGTATCCCCATTGGTTATATGCAAATGTCCTCCCACCCTTTACTCCTCCCTGCTCGATCTGGATTGGCTGTTACCCTCGGTTTCCACCCCCCTATAAAAAAGGCTGTCCCCAATACAGTTTGGCTCAGTCCGACCGAGCAGGGTTTGGGGCAATAAACCGTTGACCTCCACTCTGACTCTGGGCTGAGTTCTTCCCTCAACCCTTTGCCTAGACGCGTCGCTACAGATTCTGCTGAGAGGATTTCATTATCCCTCGCTGCTCAGTGACCCATCGGCTAGGGTCACTGGGTGGCTCCCCCATTCTTAGCGGCTACCTGCGCGAGCTAGCCGGGTGCCCCGAGAATAGAGGGCAAAGCAGCACTGCCGCACAGGGTAACAGAGATCTGCAGAACCAGGGAAGGAAAATAAGATCGCTCGCTTACAGCTGAGCAGTAGGTCTGAGTAGACACTCTAAAAAAAAGATAAAGCAGTGGATAAGAGACACAGATAATCTCTTCAAAACCTTTCCCCCTCCATGTTCCCTACCTGCTATACATACAAAGGTAAATAAACAACATGTTTGTTTTCAGACTGAACAGTCATTAGTAATAATTCCCAAGGAGAAATTCACTTGTAAGTGCCAAGCACAGCTGGGACTGTATTAACACAGTTGGACAACAAGGGAAACTCTGTTCCAGAGAGATCAAGGGCCAAGAGAGGTTGGACTGTGACTATTTATCCTGAGAAATGAAGGAAACCAAGCAGCGACCTAACAGCAAACTTCTAATATCCTTTGATGCATCCTCCCTCCCCTCTGTCTGTGACATTGTCCATGCACACAGATATTTCAGAAAATGTTGCTTTATTCTTTGGATAAAACCAGCAAGCATATAGATCTTCATTTTACATCAGTGTTACTGTTAGATCACCTGCTACTCACAACTCTATTCTGGACATTCATTTTCACTTTCACAGGCACCAAACTCATCTCTTCATTACAAACATGTATTCATACCCATTTTCTGGTTTTCTTCATAGTCTATTTCTCATTTCTCCACTACATTCACTCAACCATTCTTCACACATATTGTGTCAGTCCTGTTCATTCTACACTAGCCCAACTCAAAATCAGTATAACTTCTTGAATATTTCTGGAATTTCTTTCCCAGTAAGCAAACACACACATAACCAAGGCACATACTTCTCACTTCACACCCACACACACATAAGATCCAACGCTACCATCAAGCATGAAACAGATTCCAAACAAGGAACAATTAAATAATCTGTAGCTCCCAAGTTTGAAAAATTGACAATTAAAGTGGGAAGGGGTTGTACAAAAGAGATCTATCAAACCATTCTGCAACAGTGAAAAAGAAGACAGGATCAGATGTTCATTGTCTCATCCAATACAAGAACTACAGGGCACTAAATAAAGCTGTAGGAGTCAGGTTAAAAAAGTAAGGAGGTGGCAGTTCTTACGTAGTTAATCTGTGGAACTCATCGCCCAGTGTGTTGCAATGTCAGAAGTTTGTTCTGGAGGAGACGGGAGAAGTTCAAAGGAATAGGGGTCAACTGAGGATTCCCAAACACAGAGGACAGAGGACTGTACTTGGCTCATGAAACCCCCACATCACAAGTGGCTGCGGCTGCACTTTTGGTGTCCATTAGATAATGTACCTCATGGACCTCTGGTTAGACTGTACAGCTGGGTTTGATCCCAGGCAATACACAAGACATAAGTTTCTTACTACAGTGAAGGAACATTTTTTACAGCATGACTGGCCCAAAAAGTGGATTTTTAATCTGCAAGATATTCAGTTAATACAAAAAGATTAATCCAGTAAATGTTCAAGGGTAATTGAAATAATACCTATGCTGCATTTTGTATAGAATAGAATTCTCCTTTCGAGTAGAGGTAGAAAATAGAGAATGGGGATATATTCCCTAAACATATAAATCCTCATAATTTTTTTGAAAATTGATGCAAAATCAGTGAAAATGTTCATAAGATATGAGGACAAACAGTTAAAAAGCATGATACTTTTAAAGACCTAATTTCTGGACTGCTTGGAAATTGCAATAAATTATGTATTAATAATTATTTCAGGAAATTTCATGTTTCTTGGTTATCTCATAGCAAATAATTTTTTCCAGATGCTTTCCATGTTTCTTTCCCACTCCCAATTTGCTTCATTCTCAAGTTTCTTTTTCTCTTAGAGCAAACACTTGGCTCGAAAAAACAAACAAAAAAAATCAAGAAAGAATTGCCAGAAAAATCTGCTCCATGCAGTGTGTACCGTGTTCCTGATTTCCTTGCAGAATAATAATCTTAACTGCTGAGATGCTGACATTGCGCGTTTGTTTTTATATACACACCAACGACACTACAGCTGGATTGAAGATGGGTAAAAATAGCAAGCCCCCCACAAAATAAAAATTTGATTTCATCTGCCTAGGTACATATTTTTACAAATGCAATACTTCTGCTTGTAATTTTGCTATAAAGTACGCAGATAACTGAAATATATACAATACCAAGCTAATTCTGGACTGTTGTCCGTATGTAGAAATGTTAAGATCTCATTCATTTCACAGCAAATTTATAATTTTTCTGACATTTGAATATACAAGTATTTTTTCCCCTTTGAATACCTGAATAGTAAAACTTGAATGCACTGTGCTACTGATGTTAAAAATAGCATTTGGTCTATTTATGACATTGTTCCATAAAATCCAAGCCAACAGGTCTCTGAGACACTTCAAACATTTGTATTGAAGGTGTCCTAGACTAGAATCGTTCATGTTAATTTTGCCTACCTAAATATTATTCATGCAACGTAGTAAATTTTAAACAGCATTTTAAAGGACGCCATACCATGTTCTAAATTTAAACCTATCCACAAATCTCTCACCATGGTAAATTTATAAATCACTGACATGTTGCTGTTACTGGGGAAAGTTTGTGGCAATTTGTTTAGCAACAGCCATCAAGAAATGTGTCCATGTAAGACGTAAAGGAGATTGAATTTCATTCCATGTTATCATCTTTCTAGATCAGCTATGATAAAATTAGCAGCATTTCACCACTTTCACCTACCATTCCACCTTCAGCCGATTTTCATAGACTCTTCCTTTAACAACATTGTATTCACTTCGGCAGCTGAGAAGTTGTTGCCTTATTTGGGAAGCTTCACTGGCAGCTTCATCGGGGAACGGTTCTGCTTTTTCCAGTTCACATTGTTCCAGTTTTGCACTCAGGCGTTCAGCTTCCTGCAACAGCTGGGTCTCAGATTCCTGTAAACTACATTAAATAGACAAATTTAGAACTCGTCAATGAGGAGCACAAGCTTTGTATTTATACTTCTTTACATACCTACAATATTTAATTCAAGATTTTCAAGATGAGATAGAATTAAGAACCGAATAATCTTGTCTGACCTCCTATTTGACCCTGCCTTGGACAGGAGGTTGGACCTCCTAAGTTCTGTTCAAAGCTGAATCATCCTATGATGCCATGTGAGCAGTGGAATCTGGTCTCAGAGGTTTTTTTTCTGCATACCTACAGTTGGAGACAGATTCATCTCATCTAATTTTAACCAGATGACGGACTGTTACTTAGTCTAATTTATTTGTCTAGCACTTCCTCGACACAAATGAAGAGACAGGGAATCCATTTTATCCTAAGAAGTGCCAAAGGCTAGATCTGATTCAGTGTGGAGACCTATAATGGTGAAGTATTCACCAGGACAAGGCCCAGTCTGGCCTATATGACAACTTTCTTAATAAACACTGGGACATCTACCCAGTGATGAATTACATCTTGCTACTGCTGTAGTGCTACCAAGATCTGAAATAGATCATGTAATGATACACAAGCTGAAAATACATTTTTGGGCATCTGTGGAAGCCCACAGATCAGTGATCAATGATCCGATCTGACGTGTATTATCAAAGACTAGCTCCACAGAAACAACAAACTAGCTTCTGTCAGTGTCAGGAGACTGGTATTCATAATATACCTTTATACCTTAGGAACCTGTGTCGTGGCAGCTGAAAAACATCATAAAGGCTGTTAGTAAAATACGTTGATGATTATGGAAAACTCTCAAAGGGAACACAGTAAGAAAATTCATATACAATGCATCACACATAAACCTATGCTTTATGCTATAGAAATCATTGTGTATGCCTCCTCAATATTACTACATTATGACTTTTATATAGTGGCATGCTAAAATCAGTCACAATTATGTAGAAGAATAAAGAACTCTATCACTTGCCTTTTACTAATTAAAAATATAGTGCAATTTAATTCCTTTTAAAAAACAAAAGAATTCAGAATGTCTCATATGGAGAAACTCTAGACATAAATTTTGGCTCAAATTTGACATTTATGGCTTAGAAAGAAAAACAAAATTACAGATCACACTAAACAATAGAGTTGAGATGGTAATATGGTGATAAAAATACAAAATATAAAACTGGCTATACTGCACAAACATAGTCGAAATAATATAGCCAAAAAGGTTTTGATTCATGCAACATTTCTCCCCAGATAACCACTTCCTTTTTCTAAACTAGAAACATAAGAAAACCACAGACTTCAACAGAAAACAGGGTGCGTCTTTATCATGAACGAATAATTTCATGTGTGCTGTATTTACACGCATATATTAAGGGGAAAATAAACTGACTTATTAACACTGCATTCTGTATGATATTTCAATCTTCTTTAAATCTAACAGAATTTATGCAGTTGTAGGAGAAAATCTAATTGGTTGTAGTAATACACACAATTTCAAACAATTCCTTCATTACACATACATTTTACATAGTTACATAAACACATAAGTGAATTCATAAAAAAAATTCTTAGTACTGATTTTTTCAAGATAATTTTAAAGAAAGAAAAACAGAAACAAGAATTGAGTGTTGAATCTAGATTTTGCTCCCTACAGATGCCAACAGTATTTTTTCATGTGTTGATTTAAATTTAATTGAAGACGATGAAGAAATAACTGCACATCTACACAACGTACACATATAGAATGACATGACTCCGAAAGCAGGTTTGTGCAGTCTGATGTGGCAGCTTTTGAATTTGTGAAGTAATTAGTAATTTAGCAGAGGCTTGAGAAAATAAGACTCTTAATCCGCCAATGAATTTTCATTATTACCTGAGTATATTCTAGCTTGGGTTATCAGAATATTCATACGAGGTTCCTAAATTGAGATAATATAAATAAAATCTACAACTAGGCCACATAATTGAGTGACTAAAAGGGTTTTCAGGAGCCAAATATAGGCTCAGATACTTCAACATTAGATGCAGCCTTACTATAAAGTGGATAGGTGAGACAGCACCACAATGGGATGACAACCTGTTCTCAGTGAACATGAATTCAAAAGCACTTAAAACTTTGAAGAAAAGTATTAAAGATGCTATCTGCCAGGTGACATCTTTTAGCATTTCAGAATGCCAAAGTGTGCCAAACTGAAGGCAAGAAAAAAAGGACTATTTGCCACTAAACAGAGGACTCTGTGTACATTGGCAACAGCCTTGGAAACTACCTGCACACAGGCTAACTGCATTCATCATATTAGACAAATTGGTATTGTATATCAGAGAGGTCAACTGCAATAGTTCGGAACAGCCGTCACAGGGAACTGTGCTGCTTAAGATGTATAAGGCTTTCTCCTTGAGATTTTCATATGCTAATAAAGGAAAGAAGAAAACACACAGCTTGAAGACGTCATCCTGTGTCATTTGTCTTAACATGGCATTGCAACAACACTAGGACAGATGGGCATTAATTAGGAAAGGGATGGAATTTAACTGTAATAGGTGAAAAAATAAGTTCTTGATCCACAGAACTGTACTGCACATGTTAGGGTGAAGAACTAACAATTAAAAACAGTACTGATTCTGCAAAGGGTTCTTTGCAGGAAGAGAATACACACATACTGCACTTCCCACCAGGACAGTCCTTACAGCTGATGGAGAAAACCAGACCCTTGCAGATATCTGTATAAGGAGGAAGTGTGCGGTCCCTATTTCTTTCAGTTGACTGTTAAGGCACCCTTGGTACCTCGTTCAGACGAGCAGGTCTACTGATGTTAACATATGGACAAATGAATCCCACTTTTGATGTCTGAATCCCACTTTTGATGTCTTTAAAATATACTGGAGATCATGATCAATTTTGGGTAATTGATTTCCCTTCCTTTCTTTTAGCAGTAGGAGAAATTTATCTGTGGGAATTAGTGCTTGTTTACACATTAGTGTTTTGCTTTGACACATGACTACATCTAATCAAGAATGTGACATGATTCTCTCTGATCCGCTCTCTTACAGAAGTACAGAAGGGCATTTCATACTCCTGTGAGAATGATGGAAAGAATGAGAGATGTAATCTACCATCTAATATTTCCATGCTTTTGGTAGTTAAAAAGTTACCCTTTGGCATGCTGTTAAGGATAGTTTTAAGTGTGACAGAAAAGAAAGCTGAGTCCTGTTTATACTCGGGCCATATTCCACTTGCTATACACACAAAGGGATTGCCTTTACATAAATGAAAGTCCTGTATAAAAGAATACTGTATAAATACATAAAACACGTAGAAATATGTTTGTATTTTTCCAATGAAAGACAGTTTTCAAACTAACACTGGCTAAAAAGCAACTAATTAGCAGCTACTGGATTTCTGCTTCAGCTCAGTGAACACCAGTATGGTAGAAACCTTCTCAGTCAACTAATCCAAACCCCACAGTTTTGAGCAGTTAGAAAAGTCTTTTTGTATTTTCTAGGAATCCGAACTTGTTTAGTAATGCTGTTTTTAATTTTTCTTCTCAAAAAGATTTGCTATCTATCTCAGTAATCTAAAATAAAGTCAAATGACATTTCACAGAGTCAGAGCCATATTCCAATTCCCCATTTTATTAAGACAAATCTAGAAGACTCAGATATCCTCAAGAAAACTATTATTTCAGTATTTTGTGGACCCTTTTTCAATTACTTTACATTACTTAGCAGTTGTTGCTATTCAGATTTCCAGGACGCACAGCAAATCCCAGCATAACACAAATAAGCAGCTGTAACCTGAATTAATTTTAGAATACTTAAATTAGGCTTTAGCTTCAATGACAGAATTGCCATACAAGTTTTGATGTGGAGTGTCAGTGAAAGTGGGATAAAATATTGTTAATATGGTGGATATTATGGTATGTATCACAAAAATGTAACAGGATTATCATGATGCTGATTTTACTGATACTTGTAGGTATGCTGTAATACAAAAATTATTATTCATAAATACTAAGGTAGTATTGCCATATTTTCAGTAGGACTGCTCTGTTCTGGGACACCCTGTTCACCTGGTACAGCTGTAGGATTGTGTCCCACTTTGTCCCTCTCTATCTCTCTCCTTCCACCCACACGTGCCCTGCCCAAGCCTGTCACTGGGCCATGAGCATGATCTCTTCTCTTTCTCTAGCAAGGACTGGTGCAGGGCAGGCTCCCAACTGCTACACCTAATTTCCAAATTTCACTTAGACTTTGAAGCTTAAGCTTCTAATCAAAATCTATTATCTGTCTAATGTGACTGTCAATATTCTCAGAGGGTAAAATTCACACCTATTTAGGAGTGATAGTTTCATTTTCCTTCTTAGAAACAAGGCTTTAGCTTCTTCAGTTGCTCTCTATGATGCCAGCTCAGCGAGTCAGTCTTTTCATATATTAAAATTCTGGCTACACGAACTTCAAATACGTATTTATTTTAAACTATTGTCTGTTGCAGTCTGTACATCCATTCCCAATATTATTATGTTTGTATTAGAAACAAAGATGTTGTTCAAACAACTATTTAAGCGTGCTGCTCTATTTCCCCACTCTTTTTCTTACTAAATGTCTGCCCTTCCCACATTGCTCTCCCTTCCCCGCCCCTAGTCCTGGCCACCCCCTTGAGTTTTTCCTATTGGTCCCAATATTCCAACTCTGCCCATGTACCGCCCCTGCACCCTGAGACCATTAGTCCGTGTCCTCTCTCCGCCCCCCTCATTCCCCTATAAAATTCCAGGCTGCAGGTCATGAGCTCTGTCTGCCTTTGGGAACTAGTATGTCTGCGTGTGAGTAAAGTTCTTCTGAGGTCCCTGTGTGGGGAGCCTTCTCGCCTCCTTTATCACCACCGTGTTGCGGAGCCAACAGCAGCCGGGGCACTGCGGGGCAGCTCGGAAGGGCTACGGGAAGTGGAACAGCTCTCCCTGGTGCAGCCTCACTGCGCTCTCCGGGAAGGTCTGCAGCTTGCCTTACCATCGCAGAAACAAAACAAACTGCAACATTTAAGTATCCCAAATTACTTTGAAAGTTCCTATGAAATAATACTGGTTTTCAACCTTGTGTTCTGGCTTCCTGTTTGTGAACTATAACTGTAAGAAAGCCTTAAATGATAATTAGGCTTCAGCATGAGCAGAAAATTACTTTAAAAACATAGTGCTTTGGCTACTGAATGTTTAAAAAGGAATATTATACCTTATCACAGCTTTATGCAGCCGGGTGTACTGTTCCTTCAGCTCAGCTACTCTGGTGTCTGTGATTTTTCCAGCAGAAAATAGCTATGGAAGGCAAACAGACAGTTATGAAATCTCCTAAGCACTAATACTTTCATTATGCTGCAACTTTTTATAACTGTAATTGGCAGGCTTTCAGTTTATACAGACTTTGGTAACATAACAAATTAAATACACAACCAAATCAAATGCACAGACAAAAAAATGCTTATTTACATAAAAATTCAAAGCATAAATATAAGAACATAAAGAATGTGTCTGTCACAACTACAGTGCTACCTGCACTGTACCATTTTTTCTCTGACTTTCTGTCTGTATTAATATTTCATGATAATTCTGTTTTGAATTTGAACACAGGCTCTAAGTAACCTCTTTTCCACATTGCTTAACTGGATCAGTTTTGGTACAAACCCACTGGCCTGCACAGGCAAAACTGAGGCTTAAAGTGTCTCTGCAGGCAGTAGGGTTGTAAAAAAAAAAGGAGCTGGGCTAAAGCTGGAGTATCCCCAGGCAACAGAACACATTACCTTACATGCCTGTGCAGGTCTTCAGCTAACACCAAGATCAAACAGGTCTTCTAAATACCTCCAGGGATAGTGACTCAAACACTTCCTTGAGCAGCCTGTTCCAACGCTTGACCATGTGAAGAAATTTTTCCTAATATCCAATCTAAACCACCCCTGCTGCAACTTGAGGCCATTTCCTTCTGCCCTATCACTTGGTACCTGGGAGAAGAGACTGACCTCCACCTGGCTACCCCTCCTTTCAGGTAGTTGTAGAGAACAGTAACTTCTACCCTCAGCCTCGTTTTCTGCAGGATGAACACCCCCAGCTCCCTCAGCTGCTCTTCATCAGACTTGTGCTCCAGACCCTTCACCAGCTCCGTTGCCCTTCTCTGGATATGCTCCAGCTGCACAATATCTTTCTTGTAGTGAGGGGCATGAGATTTGAAGTGTGGCTTCACCACTCCTGAGTGCAGGGGGCAAATCACTGCCGTGGTCCTGCTGGCCACACTATTCCTGTGTGGTGTTTCTTTAGAAAACCTTTCGTCCCCTCCTTTGGTCACAAGTAAGGAGAATCAGGTTAAATCCAATTAAAAAATGTAAGGTGATCCAGTCCATGGCTAGCCTTGTTCAGCAGCAAGTCAAATCTGCAACTTCTATGGGACCCTACCAAGAAATGTGATTATGCAGATCTCCTGAAATAAGAAGTGAAATTACTACAGCACTAAGAAAATCCCAGAAGTTATAATTTAACCTTTAGAATATTCACCAGAAACCATCTAGAACTAATCCTATGGTCAGAATGCAGAATACAAGTTAACAAGTCAAAGAAAGTATATATTTTCTTGATAACTGTTTCAGTATTTTTGAAGATCTGTTTCAAAATATTTCATGGTAGCAAAGAGAATCTTTGCTCCCTGAGACCCAGAGAAAACAAAAGAAGGTCTGCCTTTCATTTGTTTGCATGAGATTAAAGATAAGCAGCTCTCAAATATTTATTTTGGCATTCTCTATGAATAAAGATATTGTTCATTTAAGTTCAAAATAGTATCTAGGTTCTTCTGTGAGAAAGAAAATATTTCCCTTTCTCAACCCATTTATTTCTTAGCCTCACATGTAGATATAGTTGTCCTATTTGCGTGGTACCTTATGAATGTGCTTTCTCCATACTCCTCTGATTTGTACCTGTGAGTTACAATTTTTTTTTTAACTGCTTAGGTTCTCACTGCAGATCTATGCCATGTTTGACAATGCTTCCACAGAAATAAATTTGCTTCTCCTGGAGACTGTGTCTTCCTCTTTATGTCCATAAACTTTTTACAGATTTGACACCTGATTTCTCAGTTCAGTTCTGAGAGAAGAGCTCTATTTCAGGAAGGTTGGTCCTGTACAATGTGAAGACTTGTAACATTGAGGACCACACAAGACAGACCGCATGGATGGCATACCAGCATGTCAAAGGCAGTGAGACCTCTTCGGAAGTTTCATCACCAGAAAGTTCCCATTACCACAGCATTATTGGGAGAGCAATCAGAGAGACAGCACTGGTCCACCCTGCTTCCAGGATTTGCTATTAAAGCCTGGTATGCTCTTTTCTCCAAGATTCTTGGAAGGGCAGAAGGGAAAGATGCAACTGTTCGAGGGGAAGAAATAGTTTGTGGAAGAAGGGAGGAAATGTGATCCTACTCTAGAAAAATTGTATTAAATTGTTATGATAAATTATAGACAAGAGATGATGCCCCTGATATACAGATATGTGATTCTTTCAAGGTGGCCTGTCTCACATTAATGATAAAATAACCAACAGTATTTATGCACTCATAGTTTATTTTATTGCTCAGAAGCTCTCGCATTGCCGGGTTAAGTGAAATGTAGGTTTCCTCAGTGTAACTAATTACATTGCTACACTGAAAAGTCAAAGAGTGAGTGAGAAGGTGGAGTAGTGAGGAAAAATAAAAGGCTTGTAAATGGCAATTGAGGATGACATTTTTTTCAGTCCTGTGTTAAGCATAATGCCCTGGAAAGAACTGAGGTAATTTTATTATACTGGTGATCTCAGATCTAGAGTCTGGAATATAATCGGGTAAATATTCTTAACTTGTTGAGTCTTCCAGTCCCATTCCATGTCAGTTGTACTTAACTGTATATTGCTTTTCTCAGATTTTCTTTCTCGTTATATAATGAACTGGGACCCCATACATTTTCAAACACACTCAACGTTGATAGATCATCTGGATAAACCAGAATAATTTCGTTATCTAAATGCAGAATTACTGGAAAGTTGGATGAAAATTTGTCTTTTAACGGATGGTTGCCTGGCAACTTTCTGCTTTCCATTTCCCCATACTCCCATAAATGCAATTACATTGAAAATATGGAAGTATGTTTCTTATTACTGGATTTACTTGGATCTTTTATTTTTAATTTAAAATTTCTGTTATGTTTATTTTACCCCATTAAGTTAACCTTAAGTTACCATTGGGACTTTCTAACTTTGTTACAATTTTTTATATTGCTTTGCGATTTGAAGTCTGGCTTTCCTACCAGAAAAACAAAACAAAACAAAACATAACAAAACCAAACCAAATCCAAACCCAAGTTGCAAACCAGATTTGTTTCCTTCAATCAGTGAAAAGTCCCATGAAGTAAAGTGCTGGGTAATTCTGTCCTATTGCAAAAAATCTGGAGGAAAATTTTGCTGAAAAGGTGAAAGGGGAGGACATATCCTTAATATTTTTCTAGCAGGAAAAGGTAGATTTGCTGGCTCTGAGCAGGAATCATTTAAATATAGGAGTCCATGAGAAAAAGAGAACATATGTTCAATAGCTGTTCTGTACACCTGAATAACTTTGTTCTCTACCCATACAAGTAATAACTTCATACTCACTTGCTACCAACAGTTACCCACCAGACATGTCTTCAAAATCTCCTGATGAAAATTCCAAGCAAAAGTGAGCGCTAGGTGAGGTTACACACTATCTGAGGAAGCTCTTTTATAACCTTCCAGCTTGACTTCAAGCACACTAGCCCCTGGATCTAAGATCACAGTATTTTCTCCAAGGTTGGAACGTGGATATAGATAGATGTTTGTAAGAAAGAGAACATGTCAGAATACAAATGGGAATTGAAACCGCAGGAGGGAGAGGACCCATCTGATAAATGAGGTACTCATCCATGTGAGCAAAACTAGTGAAATCTGGCCCTAACTTTATCAACGCCTCCGCACTCTGCATTAAGTGCAGTGGGCATTCTCCATTTCATCAGATTATATTCAATTCTTTCTGACAGTCAGCTCAAAACAATGCAGCAAGGAATTCATCTAAAATTCCAAAACAAGTTTTCTGTAACTCAAATGTGATATAAATAAGAACTCTAGGAACACTTCCCATTTCAAATTTCAAGGCTCCTAAAATTCTTTTGGGACTCTCCAGAAATGAATAAAATTCAGCCAAATCTTAAACATAAATAGATGATGGAATCTGAATATTGGTCTAACTCTTCACAGTCTTTTGATAAAAAACCACACAAAATAAGCACAGAAGATAAAGTCACCACCAAGAAATTACCGATTAACATCAATTACTTACAATCGTTATTAAAGTGAAGCACTTGAGGCTTCTTAGGAAAGACTCAATTTCAGCAGTGCCCAAGATCTCTGCATTTTGGAGAAATGATGTAGCTAACACGTGTTTCTAATTATGTTTGCAGTTACTGCAAAACAACTAAAATGTATTCTAAGCTCAAAAGGAATAATAACACTTTCCCTTTCTTCATGCTAAGTTGTAGGTTTTGAACTGTGACTACACTTAATGTTATTTTAACACATAGAATGTCCAACATTTTATATTCATTTGCTATTTCAAACATCTGAAAGGTCTTGTCAAACAACTCTTATGCCTCCTAATAGTAGACTAGAGAAAAATATCAAGGAATTAATATATTTTATAGTTTGTATACACTCGGGGTTTCAGTATAGTATTAGCCCCTTGGCACATGGCTCTCCTGGCCAGTCTCCTATGTCAGGTTTGGAATTTTCTTTCTGTGCTGTTTATTTGAAGAGCTTTTCTTACCTTTTTCATATAATATTTAAAAGTTTAAGCATTCAGAGAGAAAAAGGGTAAGTACTCCTCTTTGAACAGAGAGCTCTGCATCCTCTGTCAAAATCCTCATGAAGCCACACAGTTTGGACACTTAGCACACAGCTCAGGTATTCCTTATTCTGGGGAGAAGGCAATGCCACCTTCTCAGGGGTTGTATCAACATCATTGCAGGGCAACANTTGCAGGGCAACAGGTACCAGCACACTGAACCCATGCTATGGCTCCTGCATTTCTATCCATATTGCTGGATACCAGTCTCCACCGAATCACAGGGCTAGGGATATTTGCTGGTGTTTGGCTTGCCTGTGCCTGATATCTTCAAATTATCTAGGTAAAATCTTGGACCCAGGACAACGCACTAAGGGAACTGGAGATTCCTCCTCAAGCTCAGCCCATGGCTCAGAACAAGTTCATAACTATAACTTCTCACTAATTCTGAAGATCATGTCCTGGCTACTTCAAGAT
>WEIT01040364.1:183604-227741 GCA_013389985.1 Dryoscopus gambensis | reverse complement strand
GATGCCACCTACAAATACCCAAGTGCATTAGAGCAGTGAAAAAAATGACTGCAGTTGATGCTGTTATTCCTGGTACCATTGCATCACTATTCCACACACTAAGAAAGAGAGGTTCAAAGGGACATACCCAGATCCATGGACCAGGCCAGAAGGGACAGCACAGCACTCAATCCTAATTTTTAGGTCCCTGTTCCCAGGGAACAATTTAAGCAAGTATTTCCTCTTTAGCAAAACCTCATCTTCCCACTGAGATAAGGGTGATAGACCAATTAACACTTGACACATGTCCATGTTACTTCTATAGAGCCTCTTATGATAAACCAGGGCCTGCTGCCTTTGAAGTCCAATATAACAGTACAAACAGAGCACCAGCCAGATGTAAATCTGGGACAAAAAGCAAAGACAGAGAGGCAGGCACTCAATCTCAAAGCAGAGTTATCCCTACTTGCATTCTGGGGCTTACTTCCCTCCTTGTTTCCACTAAACTTGAACATTAAAGTTAATATTTTTCTACAGGAATGAAATTTTAATTTATCTGCTCCAAGGCAGTATGACATTAATATAAACCTGTCTTTGTACCTAATATTTCTTCTCCATCCATATTAAAGAATCCAGCTCAGATTTACATCAGCAGCTTCCAACAAACAACCTCACTCCCTATAAAAAAGTGGTAGCAAGTATTATTTACTCTACTCCAACATGTTGTTGCTCCTGAGTTCTCTTTTTACTAGACCTGATGATAGGCACAACAGAGAATATTTCAACATTGCCATCTGTCTCCTTGGCACTTCATACCAAGTAAGTCAGTGCCACTTTTGACGGTAAATTAGAACTTCCCACCAGATATGCTAAGCCAGAGGCAGCTGACAGGTTGTCCTATCTCCCTCAATACCTTCTTCCCTAAAGTCTATTTTTGATATTGAACAGTCTGAGCATCTTAAGAACAAGTTTCTACATGGCATGTATTAAATTGCAGGAATCGTCAATAATATGCAGCCTGAAGAAATCCTTGTATAAAAGACTTTTACAGCATCATTAGGTTTATGACACTACTTCTAGTGCATGTGAGGCATTCTCATGAGAGATGGTCATAAAGAGGTTCATTATAGTGCTTGGGAGGGAGAAGACAGACATGTGGTGGGACAGACCAACTCACAGAGAAGCTGGAAACTGTAAAGTGAGGATGAACCCACGCCTGCTGCTAAAACACTGCATGTCAGCATGTTCTCTTAAATCCACCTCCCTTCCAAGATAAATCACTAGAGCTATGTTAAGAAAGTTATAGTCCCACTTTCTCACCACTGATTGCACTCTTGTCTGAGACAATCTAATTCTTTATTTCAACTTCAATTTTTGCAGTTGAAGACATATGACTCTACTTGGCAGCTGAGCTCAGAGATGTGCAGACCTTGCACTTCAGCCCTGCAGGGAGGGTATTACTGAGCAGCTACCTCGAGGGACCAGAAAACATTGAGGATACATTCTTTTGTTGTTACTGGGAAGTGAGAGACAGAAGATTATTCTGAGGGTCTACTCAGTTAGATAAAAAAAACCCCCAGATCTCCCAAAATCTTTGAAAACAAAACATTTTCCCCAACATTTTTCCAAGCACCAAAGCCAGGCTGTTCAGGTGAAATATGCTACTTTAAAAAATATAAACCCATTTCAACTCCAAATAAAGTAAGGTGTAAGATAGGGCTAAAAAGATGGTAAAAGTAGTCTCAAACCCCAGCCTGACAGAGTTCAAGAGGTGTTTGGAAAAAGCTCTCAGGCACTGGGTGCGATTGTTGGGGTGTCCTGCACAGGGCCAGGAGTTGGACTCTCATAATCCTTGTGGCTCCCTTCCAGCTCAGCACATTCAAGTGTCAAGTTACTGCAGGGGGATGTAGATTACGTTTAGGGAAAGTGATCAAGAAGTGATTTAGAAAAAATAACCCATTTAGAACAGCAGATGAGTAGAAAGAACAGTACACGGGGAGAGGGTTATGCTCTCCAGTGAAGTCCCTCAGAATAGCAGTGCCAGACCTCGCAGAGCAAAAGGACACAATCCACATGCTGGACTTGTGTATGAACAAGGTGAACTACACAAAAACATTTATTATGCAATACTGAACTACGGGAAGAGAAAATAAGATGAAACACCAATTTCCAGCTTGATACTGAGAAAATTCCAAGGGAAGGATCACTATTATCAGAGGATTCTGTTCCTGACAAAAAAAGCAAATTAAAATTTCATAGTCTTTGATTGAAATACTATTTTCAGTCTTTCAATATATTTTCATGACTATCTTACATTTCTTACAGTAAAAGACTTTGGCACATAAAAGTACGATATATTATTCCATTTCTGAATGTGGAAAATGACAGGACATCTCTTAGCATCATTTTATTTAACTGATTCTGAGTGGAGAATTCAGGGGACTTAATGATTTTCTTAGTGAATTAAAAATTTTAAAAGCTACAAATTTCTCCTGTAATTTCCGCTTGATACAGAGGACGCTCAGATCAGGTAAAAGCACTCTGTAGATGGAGCTGCCTGATCCTGGGCACGTAAATGACTTTACACAGGTAAGTATGAAAAACAAACAAAACCAAGCTCAAACCCACTGTTAAGTTTGCCCCGTGTGGGCTGCCAGGAAGGCAGGGATCTCCAAAATGGACCAAAATGGATCTTCCCAATGGAAACTCATTGGAATGATAAGCACAGGTATGAAGGGATGTTTACATCAAACAGCAGATCATTATTATAACAAGTTTATAGGGCAAACAGCTTATGTAGCTGTTGATTTCCCTGGCTATTAGTCACACAGGCTTCTTCCTATTCTGAATTGGTTACCAGCTCCTCTGGAAGATGCTGATGTAGAAGTGCTGGGGTTAGCTGGACACCAGAGACCACCTTTGCCCATGAAATCAGTCCGGTTCAGCATCTATTTAAGCCCATTTGGCACATTAGACAACACAATTTGTTATTCAAAGTATCTGTATAGCAGAGGATTATCCTTTTCCTGTGTGTCTATTAAATAAATAGTTTTAGGCCTTTCACTTTCCTTCGAGGAAAAAGGTTCATTTCTTTCCCCGAACCTGGTGGGGGGGAGGGGTGGTTTCATGACCAGCCTTCTCTTGAAGGATATATTTCTAAATTTGGCAAAACCAGCACAGAAACTTAAAGGGGTTGCCTAAGGATTTAATTCAGACACAAATTGCTGCAACACAGCCCTGGCAGCACAGGAAGGAAGGAGGGCAGCTGTCCCAGAGGACCTAAACACAGCGTTAACATTATTCCTCATGTCCTTAAGGCATGGATCACTTACCTAGACTTCTTCATCCAAATGACATGGCATTTTTTGTGCTTTCTCCCTGAAAAACACTCTTTCCAGATTAAATAAATAAATAAATTTACAGGGCTTGAATTTTGAGGTTTATATTCCAAGCTTCTATCATCAAATTTGATAAACAGGCTGCCTTTGAAGATTAATTGTTTGACACTGGGGAGGAGTTAGGAAATTAATTGTTATAAACTATTATCTCTATACCCTAAATACCAGGAGGTCTAAGTCATTAACTTACCTAATTAAACACAGAGAAAAGGTGCTTGTTAAAGACAAATGCAAAGTAAGTTTAACTTTACGATAGGCTCATTCCATCCTTTATCAGGTCTAAACTCTGGGCACTTCAATTCCTCCTCAGCTGTTCTGGTCTTGTTTAGCCAATCCTGTTATCCACCAACACCTCTTCCAAGAGACAAAAGGTTCCAGAAACATTAAACTCCTCTAGGCCACAGGCTAAAATCATGCAAGAAAACAAAGGCAAAATACCTGCATCATCTTTTACAAGATTTGCTTCCTTCCTTCTCCCTTACGGCATTCATAAACCAGAAATATTAAGTGTTCCTCAAACAAATCTTGTAAGACACAAAATTTTTACAGTAAGTTGGGTCAATTTTGCATCTGAATCTGAAGTAATTTAATTATTAGGAACCTTGGGTTTGTCTTACACTAAGTTAGGTTTCAGTTAGGCTCTAACATTCACAAGAGAGCAAAAAACCCTCAGAGCTGCTAAGGGAGAGAAGAAACAACAAATCTAAAATGGAGAGAGAAAAATAAAGAGGAGAAACTTCTCCAGAACCTTTTAAAGCAACTTCAAGATAAAGTGAAAACAATGTTTATTATAATTCTTCACTAAAAATCGGGGTTTTTTCCTCTTTCAATAAATACAGAATATTTCTATTTATAACTGAAGTTAAATAACAATGATGTTTGAATTAACATGATTTCTGTAGTTTGGAATGACTTCAGATTGAATGAATATGATGATTTCTATTTTCACTGCTTTTAGCATTTTGAGATGCAATCACATTTTCCAGTTTTCACTGTATTTTTATCCTCCACATCTGACAAAAGTGCTTGTTCTTAAGTGCTATGTGTTTATATACACAAACAAAACAATATAAGCTTTTACTCATGGAAAGGTAGATGGAAATAGCTATGAAACCCCCTTTTCAGCTAAAAAATCAGGGATTTGCAACAGCATAGAACACTAAGTATCTCAGATGTTTGAAAGCAACAATCTGACTGCTGGTTCACTGCCCTAAAGTGGCTTTAACTAGTATCTCAAACCTCAATACAATTTGATGTTCTAGGAGCAAAATTGCATATTTTTAATTTCTCAGTATCTACTGACGAATCAAAAAAGACCCAACTTGTCAACCATATCCAGTACAAGCCATTCAAATCTATCAAATCCATCATTGTGCGATGAAAGCTACGCTACAGTTATATTTAAGACACTTCCCTCTTACAAATGACAAAATTCAATGCCATGAATATTCATGGCCATGAATATGGATAAATATATCTCATCCTTTCTCTCCACTTACAAATGTCCTGTGTCCAACACTGACTTTGTCTCAATCAGGAATTCTGAGGGGGCAGCAATTCACTAATACAGTGAGTGCATGGACATACAAAAGAGACAATAGTATTTTACTGCAAAATTACTTTTCCCAGGCTGTATTCCATATTACACTGCCTTCACACACTGGTGTTTCTCCACCACCATTTCTACGTGCAGCCGCTGGTATTTGTATGTTTCTTGAAAAATGAAGTTTTTTCATGAACTCATTGTCACAAAATCACAAAGCTCTCCCACTCTCATTCCTCATTTCTTAAAAAACAGACAAACCCCCCTGTTTTCCTGCTGCCAGCCACATGCACCGTGCTCGGTAGAAAGGCGATTCACAGCATTCAGGGGTTTGCATCCAGCTAAGCAGAGCCTGTTCCATAAACCAGCCAGGATGCGGGGAGGGATTTGCCATTGCAGTGTGAGCCACCCCATCATCACATCCAGAGACCATTTACAATTATCTTGCTACTGCTCAGTATTTTCTAAAAATAAGCTCAACGCAGAAGAAAACAGGTGCTCCCCAGACTCCAAGTTTTGATTCAGACACAGTACCATGAAGAATGTGCACAAGATAGTTGGATCATTTAACAGGCTCCGCAGAGCAGTCTCTGGGGCAGGTTCTCTTGAACTGCATCACACCAAAACCATGACACCTATTACTGCATTTTCCCCTTGCAACCAGGATGAAGACTGAGACAGAATGAGGGCAAAATTTCCACAAGGAAGCCAACCTGTCCAGACTGGGAAGCAAAATCACATGGGGAAAAAAGTATTCTTTAAAACCCCCCTAACAAAAAAAAAAATCCACTTGACCTTTTCTGCCTAACAATAATGTTAACTCATTTAACAAGGCTCTGACATTTGCTTTCAGAACCACTTGGGACCTGAAAATAAAGCTTAGTGTGCAGCCTGCAGTCATACCTATTATTACAAAATCCAGAGCCCATGTCTGTATGCCATAGAGGAGTTTTTACATTCGCAGTTTCTCAGTGATCTGCTTTCTCCAGCATCCTGTTCTACACCTGTGACATCCCAGCAAAATCTCTCCTCAGTTGCAGAATGTGACTGTAGATCTGTCTTCAGACAAGACACATTATATCCCACAGAAAACAGGACCAAGCAAATGCCTCTGAGCTATGTAACAGCATCAAGAAACAGGACAAAGGAATAATTAGGGGCCTGTGACCTTCACTGATCAGAAACAGAAATAGTTGGGGTGCAAACACTCAGAATAAGTTGCTTTCTTGGACTGAAATCAACTCATTTAATAGGATCATTTTGACCACAAGGTGACACAAAGGATAGGATTTTATGTCAATAAACATAAATGTTGTGCATTATGCCAGGCTTCTTCCTGACCATAACCACTGGAATTTGGACAGAAAGTTCTAGTTCTGCTTACTTAAGCAGAAATTAAAATGTAGGTTTGTAGTTTCAATGTAAGAATTAGATTATCATAGAATCATAGAATGGTTTTGGTTGGAAGGGATCTTAAAGATCATCCAGTTCCAACCCCCCAAAAGCTTTTACTAGACCAGGCTGCTCAGAGTTCCATCCAGCCTGGATTCACCTTAAGACTGACCTTATCTCAACATGACATGAATAAAGAACCAGAGTTCAGAACCATTAGCTTGTCAAAACTTGTGAACATCCATTATAAAAATCACGTTTATCTCTTATTCAACTACTTTGCATATTGTTTCCCAAATATTTCTCAGCAATGCTTTCAGTTTAGAATAAATCCTGCTAATTATTTTTCTAGCCTAACACTGTGCCTCTACTAGTCTCTTTCCCCCTTGTCACTAAGTTTGTTTTCATCATACAATTATAGGAATAAAGGTTGATTGCTGCATTTTTATTCTCCAGATGTATTAGAACATTAACTGCCTGGTGAACTAAAAGCCAGTGTAGTGTTTGGAGTTTATGAATCACTTTAAGGTTATGATTAGAAGGACATGTGAAAAAGTCACTGATCACTATCAAATAGTGTCATTAGCATTCTCAACTGGCTGCCACAAATTAAAAATGCAGGAACTTTAAAAGACCTAATATAAAGAGTGAAAGACAACAACAGGGTAAGTCTCCTCTGAATTTCCATCAGCAATTTCCATCTGACCTGCTGCCAGCCAAATCTGCTCTGAAACCTGGAGCAGTGGAGCTTGCTCCCAGCGCCTCAGCATCTGAACTCATCACCTCTGCTCGAAGAATCTGCAGCTGAAAGCAGCACAGAACTGCTACAATGCTACTGCTTTGGGACTTGACCTAGGATTTCAACACTTAAACACTTCAACCTTTAAAGCTCCATACGGATACACCAGCTCCAGGTACCTTTCATCACTTCGGCACACGCTCCCATGAAGCTGGAACTATTCCTCACAGCAAAGTCTGTACTCACACGATGTAATATGTTTGGAGTAAGCAGAGATTAAATATACTTTGACACTTTCTGGTACTTTTAAATAGCTATAAAAATACATGAAGCCATATGACAAATGAATATTCTGTGGTTACCAAATCCAGCACATAGCTACTGACATTTTAGGACAAGTGCTGCCCTCAGTTAAACCTACTCCCTTCCTATTGCTGACTACTCACACATCAGAGCCATCTGTCACGATTAAGTGTTTGGTGAGAAGTCTTGCACGTGAGATTTTTTCTTCTCTCCCATCACTTCCTTTAGGTGTTCGCTGGCTCTTTCAACACAACACCAAAACCTTTACAAACCCTGAGAAGTCAAGGGCAGCAAACACTGTCTGTTCAGTTCAGTGAACTGTTTTTTGGGGTTTGTCCTGAAGGCAAACCAAAGCTTCTTTAAATTATGTGCTGTATCCTGAAACTATTAATACATACACCCATGGTTGTCTCGATTGAATTTTAGTGTTCAGACAATTTTTTCATACAACATGCACTACTTATTTAATGAGTAGCATAGTATTCCATAAAAAGTGTCTTCTGTGTAACACCTAAATGTGCTAGAAAGGTTAATATGGCGCTTTATAACACACAGGCTGATGACAGGAAGTAAAAAATGCTATTCTGAAAAGTAGAAATGTCAACACATCTCTGAAGACATAAAATGACAGAAAATTAAATGTTACCAACTGCTGAGTCTGAAGAAAGGCTTCTTGAAGTTAAGGGACGAAGTAAATTTTTTTAAAAGGGCACAAATCATATTTTAAAAGCATAATAATCTACTTAATGTAACTTTATAGAACGCTTTTTACACACGTAAGCTTCTGAAAACACCATTCACTTCCCTTATACTGCAATAATTTCAAAGAGTTTGAAAATAGAGGGTCCACAAATGCAGATCGTTAACTTTTTGAGGTAATTAGCATCTGAGCTTCTGTATCTTTTGGCAAATTATAAAACTTTCAGAAGAACCTTCTTTTTTTAGAAGGGAGTCCTGACTTTCTATTTAATTTCAGAAACAGGGATGCACATGTGTGCATAAGCAGACACACACACATTCGTGCCCACACTGTCGCACTGCGTACGAATGCAGACGTATTTACAGAGGATAAACACCAACATCACAGTGTGAGAGTGTCCATCTGTAGACACACAGGTCTGCAGATACATACCAGCAGATATTTGAAAAGTAACACCCATTCAGTTTGCCTGATGCAATCCTCAAAGCTTCAGGAGGATGACAGGGTTTTCTGGAATGTGGAAAGGAAGGAGGGAAGAGCCTTACAGTTTCCCTTACGTACTAGGATGAGAGAATGGAAAATACTTTTAAAAAAAAAATTAAATATCAGTCTTCCAAAACCTAAACATGACCTACAAGAAAGCTGGAGTGGGACTTTTTACAAGGGCAAGTAGTGACAGGACAAGGGGGAATGGCTTCAAACTGAAAGGTTTAGATTAGACATGAGGAAGAAATTCTTCCCTATGAGAGTGGTGAGGCCCTGGCGCAGGTTGCCCAGAGAAGCTGTGGCTGCCCCATCCCTGGAAGTGTCCTGGAAGGCCGGGCTGGACAGGACTGAAGCAACCTGGGATAGGTGAAGGTGTCCCTGCCCAGGGCAGGGGGTGGAACAAGATTATCTTTGAGGTCCCTTCCAATCCCAACCATTGCACAATTCTTGAAACCTCTAAATGAGCCCAAGCAAGAGCATGGGTTAAATACAAAATTGGGAGACTTGTTAACATCCTGGATTCCCCCAGTCCAGGTTTCAAATCTAATCCATTGGGAAGGTTTTGCAAAGCAATGAAGTCCCAAGGAAAACACAGTGTGTGTACTTTATCAGCCTCAGGAACCTGCAGCTGCAATAACACAGATATCCTCACCACCCTACTGATTCCTGAATTATTAGCATTAAATCCTGAGCTCCTAAGGTTTTTCACTTGATGTTTTTAAACTAACATGTCCAAGGGCTAACATCTGTAAACAACAGCATAGCCCAAGGTATAAGCTGCAAGGAAATGTAAAACACCAGCTGATACTCCCAAATAGTCAGATGTGATCCCACTGGGAGCAGAAGCGCAGCAATCAGGGTTCAGTGAAAGCTGCAGAACACATTTATTACAGCTCAGCACTGAAACTTTAGGTTGCCAAATTTGCTCTGAGAAAAAATCAGGAGTGGAGCTCGTATGGGTACCTGAGAGGCAGGAATGCAGTAACCAGCAGACTGGATTTACAGAGGGAATTGTGACACTGCAGAGTCTTGAAGCCCTGGGCCACTCTCTGATGCCAACTTTGAACCACACTTGGCAAGGAAAAGTTATCCCCTGGTTAATTTTATTCATAATACTGACATTTTTTCTTCAAATTGCATGTATTACCTCTGCAGTCAGCAGCACTGATCAAGACAGCCTTATGATTTTTTTTCTTTTTTTGCTGTTTTTGAGAAAATGTGAGTGATATGGGCATAAAGAGGACAAGAGCATGGTCTTGATTCTGTCAATGCAGGGTCCTACAGAAAGTACAAAATATGTTCTTCTGCAGTATAATTATGATGCTATAATGACTGCACTCTCATCAGACATCCAGGAAATGTAGAGGGCAATTTGGCCTTCTTCCTTTATGACTAAGTTAATCAACCCAAAATCTCAGCCAAAGGAAAATTTATACTCACTTGCTCATTTCAAAGCTCCAGTAATGAGCATGGATATGTTTATCATACCACAACAGAAATGGAAGCAGAATAGAGGGGAGAGACATGGAAGTGGAAAGGAGGGGGGGAAAAGAGACAAACAATGAAGGTGATGTCTCTGCCTGATGTTACAAGTCATTATAATCGAAAATGATAGCAAAAATTTGAAAGACAAATCCATCCTCAGGTATTTAATCAAATTTCTCATTATGTTGGACATTAGAGAAAATTTCATTTCTGCAAGACAAATACAGTACATGACAGTATTTTCAGAGGCAGACAGAAACAATCTGAAAGGACATGGATGTGTACAAACACAGATGTCTGTGCAGGATCCAGCCTAGGAATGGTATTTTAACCTCCCCCATTTCCCATCAAAAACCACGATGCTGAACAACTCCAGAGAATAATAATTTTCTTTCTCCTTCTAGAAGAGGACTATGAGATAGCCCACTAACGCACTAATAGACTTTTGAAGAATGGGATAAAATGATTTTTTTGCTTCTGTATGTTTCTTCCATCACAAGTGTCTGGTTCAGACCCTGTGAGAGGGATGCTGGCAGGATTCCAGTCTAATTGTTATTTTCATGGACAGCATTCACATCTACTTAATAGTTTTAAATTAGATTTTTCATGACAACAGGTTATCCTCTCTGTAAAAGCACCTTCTAAGTGTTCAACTCATACAGCCCATGAGAAAATTGTAAAAGACTACAAAGGAAGAGCAGCAGCCACTCAGTATCGGCGGTCAAGGCCCTTCCCATAATACGAAGCCAAGAGGGATTGAACGTACACGGCTATCTTTCTAGGGAGAACATAATGAAGACTTACTTCAAAATACTCTAATCAGAGGCATTGCCCACAGATGTAAATATGTTTTGCTAAGATTAATGGTTTCTTGTTTTCCTATTTACATTCAGACAATTATTAGCTTTAACAAATATTTGCCTTTCAAGACAGTGAATTTAGGGAAAAGAAACCAGAAGCGTATTACTAATGAAAGTTCCAGGAAAAATACTTCCAAAAAAAAGCAGACATAGGATAAATTAGTTATTTCTGGAAGACAAACAAACATTCAGAACAAACCAGCCGAGCAAAAATCCCTCAAACAAACCCACATAATAAATGTGAAGCATATACAGAGCACAGTCCTCAGGTCACAGATACACTTCCCAGAAGGCTCCGTGGATAAATGGATTTAGTTTACTAAACATGTCCACTGTGAGTGCACACATGTTTCTGTCATTGCTCAGGATTAACAACCTGCTACTATTACACTGGCATCATACTAAATCTCCATGAGTTACGTGGATGGACTCCTCCTAAAATCTCTGAGCTGGTCACAGGCATGTGCGTGGGTTTACAAAACAAACTTGCAGGTTCTACAGTAGCCACCACTATTTTCCATAAACACCTACTCCTTCACAGTCTTTTAGTCCACAGAGAAATTTAGTTAGGCCCCAGGGAGTGACCCAAGTAATTGTGTCCTGGGCTGCATCAAGAGTGACCATCAGGTTGAGGGAGGTGATTCTGCACCTCTGCTCTGCTCTGGTGAGACCCCACCTGCAGTGCTGCATCCATCTCCGGGATCGCCGCACAGGAAGAACATGGACCTGTTGGAGCCAGCCCAGAGGAGGCCACAAGGGTGTTTAGAGAGATGGAACACCTCTGCTATAAGGAAAGGCTGAGAAAGTCAGGGTTGTTCAGCCTGGAGAAGAGAAGGCTGCAGGGGGACCACACTGCAGCCTCCCAGTGCCTAAAGCGACTACAGGGGAGCTGGAGAGGGCACTTTTTACATGAACATGTTGTGGCAGGACAAGGGGGAATGGCTTGACACTGACAGAGTTGGTTTAGATCAGGTATTAGGAAGAATTTTTCCCAGAGAGGGTGGTGAGGCCCTGGCACAGGTTTCCCAGAGAAGCTGTGGCTGCCCCACCCCTGGAAGTGTCCAAGGCCAGGTGGGACAGGGCTTGGAGCAACCTGGGATGGTGGAAGGTGTCCCTGCCCATGGCAGGGGAATTGGAACAAGATGAGTTTTAAGGACCCTTCCAACCCAAACTACTCATGATTCTATGACATGCTTTTGGAGGGTATCACACCTTCAGCGTCTGAATCTGTGGAACAACAGAACCTTCATGACCTCCAGCACATTAAAGCACTATGGTATTTAGATGTCAAAGTTACTCATATTGCTTATAAGTTGTGGAGAAATTAATCCGCAAATTCACCCTTAGTGCAGACTCCAATAACCTCAAAGCAGCCAGCATAATCCAAGTAACTATCCAATCTTTTTTTTTGATACTGCTTTATAGTCTTCAGCACTTGCACAATCTTCCTCATTTACTGGGCACATTCCTGTTTAATTCTGATTCATTTTGCAAGGATTACACTGGCTACGTGCAACTCTAGTCCCAGGTAAATCTCTGTTTATCACATTAACACCGGGTTGGGAAATTCCATCACTACCATGACAGTTCCTAAGGACACAGCTATGGTTATTCTTCATCCTCCAGCAGGGCTGTAACAGCTGGGGAAGGCACAAGCTGAATGTACTAAAACCCAAATCAACATCTCTTTCCCAAGAGCCTTGTAAGATTTCCAATTCCTTCAGAGACCAGAGATCTTCTGCATCTACTCACCAAAGCAGTGGACAAGCAACTGCAACAACCTTATTACTATTCTGATTAACAGAAAATAAAAGCTATACTTTCCTTCCTGCCAAAGATCTCTTGTAATAAAACAACCAAGTCTGCCCAACAAATTAATGTTTCATTGGTTTGGGTTTCTTTTTTAGCTCTGTGCCACATCAGCTGGTTTGCTTAGAGCAATGAGCTGTTGAATCAGAAAACATGTTTTTAATAAGTCATTCTGGTAGAGCAGTTTTGAATGGCTTCACAATGTCTAAATTGTCTGTAGAGCAGTATTAATACTAAGTGGCAAAAACATGGATTTACGATTCTGTTGAGTCCACAAGTGACAAATAAACATTTTCTCAGCATAGCTATCAGCTTCTAATCATGTTTTAATTAGTCCTAAATAAAATTGCACATTTGGATAGCATTAGGGATTATTTTAGGCAAATTATAGGTTAACAGGAATAAAGCTTCCACCTGAAATCAGAGCTAAACTGAGTGCACAAATAGATATGTAAAGCCTGGCTAGTGGTGAAAAAGAAGAATTTTTGCTACAGAAGAGAAAGTCTCTACTCAGACTTTTACTGATCCCAAGACAAAAATACGCGAAGTTTTAACCCTGCAGTACCAGGTAAACTCAGGAACCCCACATGCTGCAGGATTCCTCCCCAAGAGTCCTACCCAGAAGAAAGCAAGACCTAAGGAGGAGAGACTCTTGGATGAATTGAGTGGTTGATTGCTGCTGGGGCAGCAGGTGTCTGCAGTATAAAGCTACAGTGGTATCCTGAGTGACTGAACTGTGACTCAGGACTTGGGAAAGAAGATGCTCAGGGAGCTCTGTGGAACTGGCGTGGCCTCATCGTGTCACCAATGTGAAGGGTCTTGGCCACTCCAACTGGGAGCCCCAGTGCAGACTTACTGGCACAGAAATGCAGCACACTTAGGTCTAAAGCTCTTCCTGAAAGCGACTGGAGATGCTGCAGCTGACACAGGCGCTCTCCAAAAACAGCAGTATATCAAAATTCTTTTCAAAATGGTCAAGAAAGGCATCTTTACATTTTCTGCGTAGATTTCCTTAAAGTTTTCATCATTTTTCAGGCAGGGGGCCAGTTACCATTTTTTTCAGCCTAAACATTTAGCATGAATTTACATAAGGAAGCACTTCCAGGGAACATAGGGCTACTTTTAAAGTTGGAAGTGCTTTGTACTATGTGATGTATTAGGAAAAAAGTAAGTAACTATAAAGACATTAAAAGAATCAATGAAAATGCAATAAAGATAAATGCTTCGTTTTCAGAAGCCATGAAAATCTGCATGACTCGGAAATCAATGAAGTATTTATTCACAAAAGTGAGATTTCTTTTATAGCACAGTACTGAAAAAATACGTGTAAAGCTTAACTGTCAAAACACACCAAAACATACCAAAATACAGCCAACTAAATATTTAGATTAATCAATTATGTCTACAAAATATTTTATAGCGCAATACACTTTAATGAAAACCAACTTACTTTCAACAGCTGGGCAGGTTAATGGTTTGCTAACACGTACAAGCAATGTCACTTGAATAATTTGATAGAAAAGGCAATGTCACCAAGCCATGCTAAGTATCAATACAGTATGCATTTAGATTACTTACTGGCCCCCCGCATCTTACCGCACCAGGAATGACCTCCACAAATCCAATCCTCTTTGCAGCTCTCTTTGTTCTCTTACCTTCGCCAAACTGTGCAATTACTAAAGCGTCTTTGCTTAGAAGCTGAGCAAGCAATGCTCACGTCAGCTGACTCCAGAGAACTCCAAGATCTCTGCAAGCTGTGTCCCTCGCCAGAGGTTCAGTATGATGCGTCCTTATTCCCTAAACCTTTACTCTCCTCCATTCGAGTATGTAAGGCCTGTTCCTGCTTTCTGTTGGCTGCAGTGAGCAGGACACTGGGTATGCTCTAACATAAGGTCTAGATAGAGGCAATGGGAAAATCCTTATGACTTGCCAAAGGGAAATCCCCAGGATCTGGTGGTCACCTCACGGCCAAGGTGGCTGCCAGTACCCTGGGCTGCAGGACAGCCATCAGGCCAAGGGAGGACTGCATGAAGTCCATGCCAACCTCAGCAACCCTGTGATTCACTTTCAGGACTGATCAGCTTCCAAAAGAAACCACTTGTTTTGTTTTGTTTTGTTTTTTTAAAAACAGTGCCGTAGCTGGAAATTCCAGAAAGAATCCATCTATTTTTAACCAACAGTAAAGTAATTGCAATAAAAATGTCGTCCATCAGCTTCTCTGAGGGGAAAATTCAGTTGTGATTTACAGTCTATGATGTGTGGATGTTAAGTGAGTGCAACAGACTGTGACAGACTATGAAAACAGAGAAGACAAAAAATGTATACAGAAAAGGTGAGAGAAAAAACGACAGAGTATTGAATTATTTGGTTAGAAGGCAAATCCTTGTCTCCCTAGATTTGATGGAAGTATTAAAACCGAATGAGTTTGCTGGGTTTGCAACTAAGTCCTCCAAGAAAATTTATTTCACAATATATAAAAAAATATCCTAAGGTATACAATCCATCTGGAGCAAATTCCATGCACACCAACACAGTTTTGAGGGATTACAAAAGCCAAAGTACTATGACCTACTTCATTCCTGAAATTATCTTCCTTCTATTGTGTCTAAGAATTTCAGTATTAAGTTTGCTGATCAAGTTTAGACCATAATACAACTCTGCCAACAGCTTAAAATAATTCTAACTTAAATATTTAATGTACATTAAAAGTACCAAATATAATAATCAAAATATAAATCACTTTTTTTTTTAAAAAGTACATTTCATATCAAGTAATGAAGTTAACAAGCTCAGTCCAGACATTTCTTTATTTCCCTCAGGCTGCTAAATCATAAGACGATCTCCCAAGGGAGCTTGGAATTCAAGAAAGGGGAGATGAAGGAATAAACACATGGCTGAGAGAATAATAATGGAAAGAGAGAAACACCTTTTATTTCCTGCACCTAATGAAAACTCAAATAGAGAATAAATATAATTTCACAGCAGCACAGACCTATTGATCAAACCAAAATATCATTGAGCTGGGCTAAAGGAATGTCTCAGAAATGTGTTAGAACAGCATAGAAGCTCATAACATTTCCAAGCAAAAGACAAATAAATCCTTTCTTAAGAAAAGATGGTCTTGGGGAAATAATGGCTTAGTAAATCATAATCCTTGGATTTGGCTCACACCTATGGTTCTTAGCTCCTCCGGTACCTACAATTCAAATACCATTAGGACGGATTTGTCCTGTGTGATTCTTTCCCCTTCTCAGACAAGATTTAGTGCACATGACTTTGAAGATGCTCAGAATTTAAATATCATTATGAGTAAATTTTACATTTATCAAACTTTAGAAACTGATCCTCCATAACGAAAAGATCACTAAGAGTTTTAATCACCATCTTTAGCCATTACAGCTCACCTAAACCCCATTTCTGTTTTGTTCTAAGCTGTAAAAACATTCAGGTGTATCCAGATGCATTCGGATTTCTGGCTTGTCACAGAAATGGAACCAAAATCCACAACACTAAAAATTCTATGAGCAATGGAGGGGGGAAATTTGAAATACACTGCTGACAACAGTTTACATTAATAAATTAACTCACAAAATAATGTTGTTATGTATGTTACAATAAGAATTCTCTTAGACCTTTTCAAGCCTGGCTCCTAAATCATCCTTGTGAATTGCCATGGATACCAGCTCCAGAAATGCAACATAGATGAAGAGAGGGAATTCTCAAAGAATGAAATGATCTCTAGTCTGTTATCAAATTCTGCCTAATCTTTAGAAATGCAGATGTGCTGACGATACCACAGCCATTTTTGTTCTGGCTTATCACTTACTTTTAAAGCACACTGTCTAGCAGTTCCACATCATAAATAATTCAAGGAAAGCCAAGTTTCAAACTCCTTGTGTTCTGAGTTCAAAACAGGCGAGTTAAAAAGAAAAGCTTGCTTTTTACTATTGCCAAGTCCTTACAAACGAGTGCGCCACCCACTATTCTCACAGTTCTCCTAGCAAAAACCAACACGCAGCACCCTTAGGTGTGCTGTGGATATGCAGACAGTAGTACAGAACCACTAAAATCTGAACAGTTTTAATTGTACTTTTAGCTATCAAGCATTTTACAATTAATTTTATTTCTAATTTAAGAATTTTCCACAGGTATTTTAGCACTATGGAGTGATATGAATCTATTAATACAAACATCTATTAATAGTTAACATTCTATTGAAATGTGTTCCACAGTAGAAACTGCAACAGAAAACACCCAGGCTTATGAAACACTGCAATCCCTAAAGGCAGGTGTTGCAATAATACTTGTGATTTTGCTTTTGAAGGATGTAGATGAGCACAAAACACCTTTGTAGTAGCTGTTTCTGGGCAAAAGCAGTGCAGTCATCCAAACTAAAAATCATATCTGGCATTGTCCTGCAGAAAGACTAAACCTGAATGCTGTTCTACAGAACCTAGACAAATACTCCTTTATTTCTATAGATCCTTGTAGCTGAGTAACAATAATCAAAACACATAAGAATTTTATCTTTTCAGTAATGCTCTCTTTGCAGAATTCACATATTTTATTGATATTCAGTGTCTATACATATATATGTGTATATATATATATATAAATAAAAACTATTCTACTTAATTTTTTCACAACACCCAAGAGCAAGTCACACATCCTGTCTGACTGTCAGTTTTGGTGCTTGTGACAACTGACCTCTAAAGACAGAGATTCATTCCATGGGATGCAATCACAGAGCACAGCCAGGGACAGCTGAGTCCAAAGCAAGGGCTACCAGACCAGCTCATCCTTGTAGACAGGAAACTCTCAGCTAAGAAAGACTTCCTCTTGCCTTATTCGTGAAAGTTGCCTCTCACATCATGAAGTGTTTAGCGTTTCAAACGAGAATGAAGTAAGTACTTGGTATGCCGAGTTTCGGTAAGCCTTAATTTTAACATATGATCAATAAATTTGGTAATCTCTGTTGCACTTGACCGGACCACATGTAAGGAAAGTTAGGTCTGAATCATTTATGCAATCACCTTCATGCTGGGTTTTTTCTGCCCTCAAATTTCACTTCAAGCTACAAAGAGAACTGAAAAGCTTAAACAGAAGAAATAGTTCAATTACACTATTTGCAATTAAGAAGGCAATAACAAAAGTCCGCTTATTTTGCACAACTTGGATGATATATTTATCACGACACATAGTTTGTATTTGTACTCGCATTCAGTGCACTAGTCAAAACATGCAATTATGTACCAGAGCTATAATTTGCAGATGTCCCTACTTCACTGAGCACAAAGGAATTAACTGCCCTTTTTCTGAAGAGGATAAAAACTTTGGATATAGGTCTTCGAGCAACTCTCAGAATGTTAATAATGTTACCAGTAAAATACAGTATTACACAAAATGATACCAGTGGTAAATTTTTCATTTCACACTAACAATTCATCAGAAGATGGCCAGTGCAATTCGTATTTTTATATATTCAGCCATAGCCGGTGTCTTTCCAAAATAAAGTAAAACTACCAAAAACATTCACAATACAGAACTACATTTTGCATGGGTATTGGTTACACTCTAACTCCTTCTATGATGTACTGTGAACACACCCTTCAGGAAAGGAATTTTTGGAATATCTGACTATGCAAAATCTCTGCAGGGCAGATTCGGACATCTGAGGCTTTACCTGAAGTGTACCAGAATTCGGGACTTGCACAGTTTTTAAAGGATAAAAATGAAGAAGGCCCTCCTGCAGCACCTCGCCACACCTCATCCACACAGGCTCAGAGCTGAGTGTGCTGAAGTTTCCTCAAAGGGCAACATCAGTGTGGATCATAAACACCTTCTCTTCAGGACGTGATGTACACTGACTCTTGGAGGAGCCATCCCTCCACCAAGCCTCCTTCCCTTCTGGTTAATTCAGGCACTTAGCAATTGGCTCTCTCTCAGGTTTGCAAGGTCAAGTGCACGGTTAGCAGCCTCTCTTGGAATTGTTCCCCGAGAATAACAGACTCAAGGGCTTACAGCATTTCTGCACTGCCCCCGAGTTTTTCTTAACATTTCTTGAGTCTTTTACAGAATTCATCTGCTTCCTGCCATGGCAGGCTCTGCAGTCTTTGCGTAATCCCCCCTTTTCAGCCCTTTTACACAGTTCTCCTTAATTTCACTCCCATCTGCCCCTCCACCCCAGCAGCCCTGAACTGGGGTTTTCTGATTTCACTTCTATTTCTGAATCACAAAGGACAAAGCAATTTCACCTTTCTCACAACTGAGGTTCCTAATTCCTCATCTTAATTAGTCCATCATACACCAAGTGTTCAAGTATTGAAGAAAATAACTCTTTAGTGTGGGGGAGTTTTACTAACTTAAAGCTAGCTACTAAAAACTAAATACAAAGGCTGTGAGCCATTTAATACATATATCTACACATACAAGGAGGAAGGCCAACATGACAGAGACACATAGTGACAGGTACCAATGCCTACATCCGGGCTTTTGCTACAGCCCAGGTTACAAATATGTTGATTATTTGACCCTCGAGGGCTAATTTGGTAGTAACTAGGGGTTTTTTCTACAATATGTCACTCAGCTTTAGTTTCTATTACTGTTCTGAGAAACTAATGCTGACTCTGCACAAAGAATGAGATCAAATGGGAAGCACAACCAACCATCTGCAAGTGTTAAAAACCACTTCCCAGCTTCCATCGACACCGCTTCCCAGGTGCCTCAGGTTTGCTCTCCAGGCACAGTTATTCAACCATTATTTAGTCCTGGTAGCACTGCACAACTTCTTTTCTCTATTATCGCAAAACTATTTGAGAAGTAACAAATTCAACTCCCCTCTGCCCTTCTCGCCAAGAAGACTCATGCCAGGAGGTATTTTGGTATGCAGTCACGTTTCAGGTGTCACAAACCCCAGCTGTCTCTGCTCACATGATGCAGCAGGACGTGAGAGGCTTTGGATCATCTTTGCTCTTTCTCCTGGAGGGGACCTGACCCTAAAGCTCCAGGTGTCTGTGCTTCATAAGGAATCAGTCAAGCACTCCTCAGGCTCATCGAGATCCTGCTCTGAGGAACCTCACTGCCTGTCTGTAACATTGGAGATGCCAGGCCCCCCTCAGGTGACAAACGGAGGAGAGTGCAGCACAAACCCAGTGTCTGCAGTGCCGTTCCTGCTGCTAATCACTTTTTCCCCGGGATTTAATCTTGGCGCCTCCATTCTCCTCTGTAAGAGGCAAACCACCACCACAGCTCCCAGCCACACTGTGAAACTGATGCTTTGTGGAGCACAGCACTGCAGCACCAGGCTATGGAAAAACCTACCCAGTTCCAGTTCTTTTAGACAAAGTGACTCCTTATTCCAAAATATAAGTTAATACTTTCTATGACCAGAAGCACCAGGATCTTCTGGCTAGGTTCTCAGCCTGCTAGCACAATTCCTCTCAGGAGAAATCATTATTCATCCCAGCAGAGGACATATTGACCTAAACAGCCCTGACAATCATTTTACAACTTCAAACTGTGTAAGAAAATGCTTCCAAATACAGATTTGTGGTGGCAGGAAGGTTGTTAAATGTACATTTTCCCCTTTGCCATTTTGCTGAAGTGAGCTGAGACTGCAGACGTAGCATTGCAAAGAGGGAAAAAAACCCCACCCTTATGCAACATTTATTAGTTTGGTATGTTATACTTTCATCCTCACTTCTTTAAAGCTGTAGCTCTTTTTCTGGGAGCAGGTTATAAACACTGTCACTGACACTGAGCTATTGAAAAATACTGGAGATTAACCTTGCTGTATTCCAGTGACTTGCAAGTTTCCAAACAGCTTGTTTTCCAGTAGCTGTGGACAGCAGCATAAACACAGTTTAGAACAAGGATTTTTGAAAGGAGAGAAATCTTTAGCAAGAAATGAGAGCTGAACACACTGGGGAGAAAATAAATATTATAGTACAGAACATAGTACAGAACAGTATAGTACAGAGTTAGAAATCTCCATTTCAATACAGCAGAATGCTTTCTTTTGGATAAATTGTTTCCCAAAGAATGAGTCTGGAGCAAGAAGCATCATTCCTGATCTATAGGCTCTGTATATGTGAATCCAGCTGAATTCCAGGTAAGCCAACTGAAAACCAACAAACAGGTAATAGGATAAAAGGTGGCTGCAAACTATTATTTCACTTCTGTTGTAAACTACTATTTAATTTCCCCAACACTTTCCATGTTTTTTTCCCGAAATGCATTTTTTCCTGCTAATGCCTTGGACAGAGGAAATTTTATGGAAAGCCACGGCAGAAAAGGTTCTGAAAGCTGTGTAAAATGGTTTTGCAAACAAAGTGAAAGGAAAGTAAGTTACTTTGTCCACTTCAAAACAGAAAGTATTAGATTTCTTTCAGTGAATAACTTTAATCATTTTGCAGTTTAGGATGGCAACTGAACCTTTACAAGGACTTTACCCTGGTGTTAAGATGAGCTGTTTGCCATCCCATGAGATTTAAAAAAAATGAAAGCCACAGAAAAAAAACCAAACCAAAAGACACCTAAAAAAGCACATTTCACATGCATTTCTCACATGCTCATTGGTATCAGCAGCTAATTCTCTGAAGATGCCTTGTACAGGGTATACGTAAAGGTGGCAAGATGGAGGGAAAAAACTCTTTATTTGTAGTAAAAGAACACTAAAGAGAACACAAAAACAGCAAGGAAGAATTCAGTCAGCATCTTGGCCCTTAATTCCAATAAAGCAGCATACTGCTGAAGAACTGATTGAAGAATGACCGATTGCAATGCTGCCTCACTGCTGTGTCTGAGCAAGGGCTGGGAAGGAGTGGCTCTGCACGAGCACCCGCCAGCAGAGCACTCAGCGCTCCAAGTCTGAGCCCAGCACGCAGAGGTCTGAGGTCACCGCAGGTGTCACTGGCCTGGAAGGTGCTGTCAGTAGTGAGGGTTTATTTGTTTTAGAGTTGAAAGACACAATCTTACCCAACAGATGTGGCTACCCGTGTACGAGGATGCTGATGAAAATGGCCTGGGTTTGTGAGAGAATCTCCTCTGTGATCAGCATGGATTTTCCTGAGCATCCAGAGCCATGGGAACAAAGTGGCTTTTGTACTTCTGGATGGTAGGAAAGGCTGTGCTGCAAATCTGATTCTGCTAACCTCCACTTTCTGGCTGCCTGGGCACAGTTAATGCTGTTGGCACAAAAATGTGGAAGCAATAAATTCACCTTAATTTGAGCAGATTCTTTTAATATTGCAAGGTAAAAGACTTTATGACAAGGGTTTGTTTTTATATCAAGCTACTGCTGTAAAATTTGCCCAGTCCCCATAATCCAGTTTCATTCACCTTCCTTTTTCCAAAAACAATGCACTGAGATGTGGAAGACACATTCTAGCAGACAGATCTTCAATTACTACTGCGGCAGCAGAGTGCAGCAACTAAGAGGTTCCAGCCCTTATTCAGCACTGAGCTATTCTGCAATCCAGAGATAATACTGACAGTGCTCTGAGAATATCTAAAGGCAATGCAGCATCTCTTCTCACAAAATTGATATTCATTAGTTTTACAATGCTCTTAATTGGTCAAAGGAGAGGTGACTGTTGGGTAGATTCCTCACCGAACTGTGCGTAGTTAAACACATCTCTGAGAAATTCAGTAAAACTGACATTTGGTGCCAGCAATGCAGACAGAAGTCAGAAGCTGAGAATTCCTTAGATTTACTGGAGGATATAAAGAGAAGATCAGGTAATGCTGATAAATCTTGAGGGCTGCCACAAAACCCCAGTCAGATGTCATGAGCTATAACCTTACAGAGAGGGCGACTCAGAATATTTCTTTCTGGTGTTAGTTGCACTGTCAGGAGTTATTTCTGCTGCAGAGTTTCACCTCCCTGCAGGCACAGGGCGCTCAGGTAGCAGCTGGCTTGCACCTGGGATGGAGCTTTCCAGGTACCCTGTGCAAGGCCAAGGTGCTGGTCCTCGGCATGTTAAACATCTCACCACAGCAAAAGGAAAAAATATTTCTCAAACAGAAATGAAGCACTGCCTTAGTATCTGTAAAGTCCTGCTATGACTATCTGTCACGCACAAAATAAAATTAATTCAGTCCTTTGCAGCAGTTCTCACAGGATAACAGTTATTCCTCTTCACATCCTCTCTGCCTTTTTAAACCACACTTTCTCATCTAACTTTATTTTAAAAAAGGAGGAAATTAATTACATCTCAAGTAATTAGAAATTTAAAATCCGTTAATTCACTTCTCTCAGACACACAGCTTTAGAATATATTAAGATGTTAGGTCTAATACTCTCCTCAGAAGCCTGAGAGACTAATTTATTTTGATGGAAGGCACACATGCCTCAGAAAGCAAACACAGCCATTAACTCCTTTAATCCCTCCCCATCACAAATGATATATTTTGTTATTTAACTACCGAATCGTTAAAAAAATCGTAAGGCAGGTTCCAATAGAGTCAAACGCAGGGATGTGAGAGATGCAGACTAACAGCCCGCCTTGCCCCAGCGTGGCCCTCACACCCTGGCAGGCAGCAGTAAAACACACTGCAGTGTTTACAGCCCTGCCTGGAAACACGTCTGCAGGCTGGCTGAGCGTGTCCCAGCAGACTGAGCTCTTCCCAGGCGTAAACACTACCAGACATCTCTAATTCAATGCACGATGAGAAATTGGGTTCAACATCTTACAAACAATAAGCCTGGAACATTTAATTGACAGTGAGTTTCATGAATTATGTCTGTTTACAGAAATATTATCTTTAAATGTAATTTCTGTACTTAACTGCTGAAAAAAAGGCACATTAAAACATGATGCACTTGTTTTTTAAGAACACTAACACACTTGACAAAACAAGTAGCAAAAGCACAGATAATTTGATGCCATATTGCTAAGCGAAACTGGTGTTGAATTCCAGCTTCAGCACCAAATGCAAGTTTGGACAAGCCGAATTGCTGATGGTGTCCCAAGAAGACACTGCCAAGGCACCATGCAGCACTCGGAGGAAGACACACACAACACCAGCTTTTACACTGCAGCGTTTCACACCAGACCCGCCCCTGGGCATGCCGGCTGTGTTAGGTGGTTGGGCCCGAGGGCTACATAAAGTCAAAGGTCACAATCTCTTCTCCTAATCTAGCAGATTAAGAACACATCCCAGTGATTACAGGAGCATAATGCATTTTTTTCTGATACTCTAAGCGCTATCTGGCATGACAGCCTGCAGCAGGTAACTTGAATTTTAGAAGATTACCTATATAAATATGAAATAATACGGAAATCTTTGTGCACAGGCTGTAAAACAAATGGGAGTTGGACAGGTCAGAAAAAATATTTTAGAGAAGAAATGTTGGTACCTCATTAAAGTATCTATGGAAAGAACTGCAATACTCCCATACCCAAAGACTGAATTTCAAAGTAGCACCCGCACTGCACTAAAATGGAACAGCCCTCAGTAAATATTTATTTCACAAGTCACCTACAAAAAGCCTATAATGAATTTTTTCTGAAGCTTTAATATGAAAGATTGGCAAGAGTTTAAATTAATTCTTTTTTTAAGCAACGCAAAGCAGACAAAGCAGCCTAAAGATGATGAAAATCTGAAGGCACAAGAGGACACTTCTTTAGAAGCCTGAAGATTAAGGGCTCGTTATGCTGCAGAGCAATTAACACACTTGAACTTAACCAGGGGATAATTTCTTGCAGATGAGGAAGCAAGGTGGACAGAGGACTCATGGTTAATAATTATCCTAATCTACTTTCACCATTCCCACACTGAGGTTTTTAACCCAGTGGGGTTTAGCAGCAAAGCAGGATAATTTGAGCCTATGTACAGAGGATGATGGTGAAGAGGTTTTTGCTACATGCACTCACTCAGGGCTGCCTCCCTAAAGCTCCGTGTCCCCTTTCCATATGCAGTGTCCATCACTCCCTTATGAGATGAGCTGGCACCCACCCGTGTGGCAGAAACACACTGGGCACTGACACCACTTGGCAAAACACTGGAGGGTGTTCCAGCTGATCCACAACATCCAGCACTTGCTAGACACTACTAGGAGGTTACCCCAGAAAGGCTGTTAAACTAGAACTGTTCCAAAAGCATTCAGAAAAAGGGATGTGAAGTTGCTTACAGTAAAAATGGCATGACTTTTTGGGGGGGAGAAGCTTGAGGAGCTCCCTCATGACTGAGCACAACAAGCAGAAGGACAGGATGCATGTAGGAAGGGTGAGATGTTTAGGGTGTATCCCTTTTTGAGACCCTGCATCATGCTTCACCCTGAAGGCAGCACACTGCAGAGTGGGATTAGGGGTCCGTTTTTGTACCCTGAATTTCCGTATTACATTATATATCAATTTATACTATGTTACTGTATTTGTAACCATTCCACACCAACACAGCAGCACAGCACCCACCAGAGACATTGCACTGGCAGCAGCTTGAAGCAGTAACTTGGGAAATGTTTGCAGTCTGTTTTGTCAGGGTGAGTGGTAAAACAGTCACCTTGGCATTGCTTGTGATGCTGTTAAAGGCTCAAACACATCTTAAAATCATCACAAAGATCTGTATTGGCATTCAAAGGGAAAAAAATAATGCCCTGAGAGGTAAGTACTCGTGTATGCCATGAGCTGTGCAATCCCATGACAGATGTAGCAGCAATCCCCTCGGACAAACTGACTGCAGAAAAGGTCTGCCAAAAGTCACATAGGGCTGATGAAAAATAATGTGTCACAGCTGGTCATAGCTAGGGGAGGGGAGTCAGATTAGAAAAGTCATGCTGTGTTATGAGAAAATGGGAAGAAATTTAAAATTACAAGAGTGAACAAATGGCATCTTCCCAAAAGAGTTGAAGTACCATTTGAAAATAATCCAAATACAAATATTTGATGGAAAAGAGAACCATTTTCAGAAAATATCATAGAGTTATTTAGGTTGGAAAAGACCTCTAAGATCATCGAGTCCAATCAGTAACCTAACTCTGCCAAGTCCACTACTAACCCATGTCCTCAAGAGCCACAGCTTTGCATCTTTTAAAGCCCTCCAGGGATGGTGACTCCACCATTTCCCTGGGCAGCCTGTTCCACTGTTTGACAATCCTTTTGGAGAAGAAGTTTTTCCTAATATCAAGCCTCTCCAGGCACAACCTGAGCCCATTTCCTCTCATCCTGTCACTGTTGCCTGGGAGAAGAGACCAGCACCCACCTGGCTCCACCCTCCAGTCAGGGAGTTAGAGAAAGCGAGAAGGTCCCCCCTGAGCCTCCTTTTACCCATGCTGAGACTCCGCAGCTCCCTCAGCTGCTCCTGGTGCTCCTTCCCCAGCTCCATTCCCCTCCCTGAACACACTCCAGCACCTCCGTGTCTTTCTCCCAGTGAGGAGCCCAGACCTAAACATGGGATTTGGGATGCAGCCTCAGAAGTGCCAAGAGTAAGGGGATAATCGCTGCCCTGGTTCTGCTGGTCACACTGTTGCTGAGGATGGTTATCTTGAAGGCTTGCTACTTAAATGCCAGCAATAACATCCTTCCCCTCCCCACAGGGTCACATAGCTCTGGCCAGGGACTGACATATACAGGTTAGGGATTTGGCCTTACAGATCACGGACAGATAAAAAATATTCAGGGAAACTTAGACATGTCTTTTTGGTGGATTATCTACACTGTACTTTCTACTTTTATTCCTACATATAAAAAAGCCTATAGCTAAATCAGAATTCCATATGTGAAGTATAAGAGACTAAAGTATCCAAATGTTCCATCATATACATGTAATTAAAAGCCTACCAGAATCAAACCTCTAGACAACACACTGTATGCAATCTTCTTTCTGTGAGCTGTCTTACTACCATTCTTATCAGCATTTACATCTTGATATCCAACATCCACAGAAGTTGACAAGCTTTCAAAATTCTTTGGGCTCTGCACAGTCTGTCATAAAAAAAAAACAAAACAACTTTCAAATACCTGGCATATTAGTATCAAGAAGAATCCCCTTACTTAAATATGTCAAATCCAGAAAAAGTGCAGAAACACAACAGGAATAACCAAATATGGAACAGGATCAAGTCCAAATGGGCTGTTGATGTAAAGGCTTTCTGATGCCTTGTAATGCCAGTCATCCCTTGCTAAGAGATGTTTCTAACCTAACAGTGTTAGAGGCAGTGTTATATCAAAGTAAGACAGGCAACAGTGAATGGACAGTTTGGAAATTAGGGTAAAGAATGCTCTGGAAATGCAGATATTGTACCTCTGTAAAGGAAAAGAAGCAAGAGGTGGGAAATAAGGAGGTAAGGCTGGCTAGAGAAGTGCAGAAACTTGAGTATCAGAACCATATCAGAGATTTTCAGGACTCGTCAATTAGGTTTTCTTTCTCTGTGAAGTTGTGCACAAGGACAAAGGTTGCATTTCTCTTTCTTACTAGGTATCAAGTAACAGGATTCATTTACAACAGTCAGAAAACTCAGCACCTGGCTGATGACTCATGCAATGAGAATATACCCAGGTGAAAGATAAAAATCTGCCACTGACAAAGTACTTTGGGTTGAAATGTATACATATATACAAACTTCTACATAGATCACGTCCCTGCAGTAACTTAAAATATGCAAGGATGTGAAGAAATTGCTAATTTCTCTGCTAATATAAAAATTTGCAGGTCACTAACTTGAGTACTTCTCCTGTAGTGAAGAAATTCATTAAGATATTATCCTTGACAAACGCAGTCTCTTAACTAAAAGGATAAGCATCCATCCAAATAAGTCTGGACTAAAAAGTCTTTAAAAATAGTGTTGAGTTTACACCATATGCTTCATTTTTGTCACATATTGCACCTTAAGAAATAAAGAAAACATACATTAAGAAAATACTGTAAGCAATCAAAAATCTGTATCTTCAAAATCTGTTATGCCAGCGGCCTATTTTCAGACTAGTTTTAATAATTTTGGTTGTCATGAAAAAAGATTCACTCACTTTCAGTTAAATTTTAGAAAACTGTAAGGAATCTTATATGGCAAAACTTCATAAGCATCCTCACTAAATATACAGATACCTGGGTGTCATGGGTTAGCACAGCTTGGAGTTTTAGTTAAGAAAAAAATAAATTTCCACCAGCCATGGAAGTGATGTTTTTTGCGAGGAGCTGTTGTAACTTCCTCCAGACCTGACAGAACTAATCAACTGGCTAATTTGAATATTGACAGTTCTGTTAAGCCACTTAAGAAGCTGGACATGCCTCTGTAAAAGACACATTTAAGGACGTACAAGCCTAGGAATCACTCTCTTGCTTCCAGCCCTTGGCCACGTAAGTGGGGGCCTGCTTGGTCCAGCGGGGCTGGGCCATGGCCCGCGGCTCTCTGCGGGCTCGCCCCTCCCCAGCACAGCTTGGCAAGGTCGTGTTCGTGCTCTGTGCAAATCAGTCCTGCTCTGTTAGAGCAGCCCCGCGGCTCCATGAGGGCTGGGATGGCCCCAGCTCCCCACCTCCAGTGCGGCCGCTCATGTGACCAACAGAGACAGGTAAGTTCCAGCTGCAAAGCCCAGGCACGGGTAAGATGAACCCTTTCAGCGCTATAAGTTTCCCAGAAGAAATTAAACCAGCAGACATCAATCCTCTCCCAGGTCAGAGGAAAGGGAAAGGCAAAGGCATGTGAGTAGACACCGTGATAGTGACACCGAAGTCAGTCAAGAAGAAAGAGCTGAAGCCCAGAGAGAGGAGATAGAGGAGATGCTTCAAAACCTGGAAGCTGCAATTCTTTTGTAAAACTATGGTAATGAACTATGATACATCAGAGACTCCCTTGTAATTTTGTGATAAGCATGGGGGGTGGAGCATTCAAACTGCCACGAGCAAAGGTGCCTGTGCTGAAATAAGCAAATGTTGAAGCAGCTGTGATCCAGTGAGAAGCCTGAACAGAGAGAGACAGTGATGAAGTGACGACCTTTGCTCCCAGGGAAGAAGAAGACCTCTGTTCCTAGAGATGAAGATGATACCAGAGATAGATGAAGAGAACCTTTACTCTTGAACAGCTCATCCTTAAAATAGTACCCCACTGGCTAAGTCTGAACCCTTGAAAACAGCTGTGGGGAAAGTTGTAAGTCGAGGGAAGGGACTCACACATGGCCAACAGAAAAGCACCCTGGGCGGCTGTTGTGCTGGGACATTGAAGCCACAAGAAGACTGTTTCTTGTGAAGAAGCCCCATAGCATGGGCAAAGGAGATTTCTCTCCCTAACTGAACTGATGAAAGACTATTATAGAGGTGGTAAACTGACTGAAATAATACCGAGTTTGTGTCTTTATGTTGTAAGTGGGAGGAGGGAGGAGGATGGGGGGAGGAGAAGTGCTCTGAAGGTTTATTATGAACTTCATTACTCTTTTTTTATTTTAGTTCTGTCAATAAATTTCTTTATATTCTTTAAAGTTTGGAGCCTGCTTTGCATTCCTCCTAATTCTTATCTCACAGAAGACAAAAAATGCGATCAAAACCACTACACTGGGTTTACTTTTAGTTTGTTTAATTGTTCTTAATGGTTTACCCTTGGGGAGTGGGGCAAATTCCTCAAGAGTACCAAAAGAAACTTTGCATCCACAAGCAAATAAACATTTCTGAAACACAGACTTGTTACCAAAAAAGGATGTTTGGGGGTTTGTTTGTCTGTTTAGGAAGCTCCTCAATGTAATCTACAAGCAAACATGTAATGAAAACAGACACTATGAGAACTTAATATACTAAATTAATTTTTATAAGCTAAATAGTAGAAGAGTCAGTGTGAAAAAATACGTATACAAGAGCTAAGTTGGACTCTGAAGTCAACCCCACGATTAATGCAACACCACACATTATGTTTGGGGCCTATAAACTGTTTATTAAAAAAAACGGCTAAAATTTCACTTAAGAAAACTGACTTGTTAAGTCAACAAAACTTTTTGCAGGCAAAATCCTTATGTGCAAACAGCGTGAGACTTGTAACCCAGACTTCAAATGAGCTGCAGCAAAAAGGGAAACAAACCAAACCTGGAACTGCACACAATGCAAATTGAGAGTGTTATTAATTTTCTCAATAGCTTTTCTGTAGTGCTTAATGCTAATACATTAACCTTCACTTCATTCCTCAGAGGTGTTCTGTTAATCCCAGTTTGCTGACAAGAAATTAAAGCACAGAAATATTAAGTCCAGCAGCATTAAAACAAACAAAATCACAGAAAAAAAGCCCCACAAATAAATAAGCAAAATACCAACCAACCAATCAACCAAAAAAAAAAAAAAATAAAGCCACTGCTTATTTGAGGACCCAAACACAGATGCTTAAATATTGATTTTCATTTTTTACCTCTTGGAAGTGTAATCTTCTTATGGCAGTCATGACTACCACATTTTTGTACATATTCATGTAGTATATACAAGCATATTCCTACAGAGATGTTTGCTGACCTTCTTTTTTAATTAAAAATTCTGTTTGCTTTTATGCTTAGGCACCCATCCCTCAGCCACTGAATTCTTGCTGCAGTCATTCACCCGGCCTATCACCAAACCCAGGATTCTCCATAGCACACTGTAATCCCTGGAAGGAAGAGCCAAAGATCCATGCTGTACACGAGGAACATGCCAGAGGTATATTGACCCCAGCGCTGCACTTCCAATTCATCTGCAAATCTCCTGACGGAACTAAGAATTCACTTCTAAAACAAAAGCCAACAAACCAAATGTCATTGCCAAATGTAAATGAGAAGGTTTAGTCTTCTGTACTACTTCACAGAAACTCTTGGGAATAACAGCTGCAAGAAGTTCATATATAAAGATCAAGGTGTTCAAGGCACTGTCTCTGAATTTTCAATTAAAAACCTACCTCAGTAATCCGAATATATGCAGGGATCTCCTTTAGGATTTGCATATTATGAAATGACATAGAGAAGGTGAAAAGGAAGTGAATGTTTAGTTTCTTCCACTATGGAAAATTAGTAAGCATGAAATCAAGTTAGAAGCCTGAGGTGGCAGTTTTGAGACCGCAGGCAGGTACGTTCTAAGTTGCTTGTCACAGAACTTTTTGGGTACAGGTTTAAAAACAGCTAGAAAATAAAGGGGCTGAGGGGAGGCAGAAATAAATCAGTCGGGCAAACTGAATGGGGATGTCATGCCCCAAGAGGAAGGGTTAGGTAGAGATTGCCTGCCCAAAGAGGAAACTTTGGAGACTCAGCATATCTTAATGACAAATAGCAAGCATTAAATTCAGAATGTATGCACAGAAACTGATATGATTACCAAAGACAACAGCAGTGGAGACAGAACCATCTGAAAACTGTTGTTCTTCCTAGAGTAAATGCACTTATCCAAAAGCTAATTTGAGCAGAATCCAGCATGCTGAAAAAGCTCCCATCACCTTTCCTAGACAATGCTCTGTGCAAACAGTGCTTAAACATCTGCCTGGTGAGGACAGCACCAGGCACTAGGAGTTAAAACTGACCAACAATGTTTGGAGATTTCATTTCTTCAGACCAAAAGTCTTCTGCCTGCAGTCTCTGTCCATGCTATTTACATTCCTCAGCAAATGAATCCTCCACACAGGACTGATCATAACATTTAGACCACTCAGGACAAAGGAAAAAATGCAAAAAATTGAGTCTTGAGCCTGTTCTTCTACCAATCATTCTCTTCAGCTCTGGTGTTCTGTGGGTTATTTTACATCTACAGAGTTCATTGAGTTAATCTTGCTCTATTTAGGGCAGGTTAGAACCAAATGCTGAAACCTTACCGTCTAATTCCAAGCCTCTCCATTACACACAGAGCAGCCTGGAGTGTAAAAACATCCTTAGGAATTTCATCCTTCATAAAGGCGCATATTATATGCATACAAATAATTACAGTACCTGACACAGAACTCCCACTAAGACAACAAGGTCACCTCCCCATTGAGGGCTACTAGACATGAACATCTGTCACTTAAACAAATGTCACCAAGTATATCAACCTGAAGGCCTCACCTATCCACAGAGAATAGAAAAAGAAGTTGTATTTTCAGGTTTATGGGGTAACATCTGTTTGAGTGACAGATGCCTGTGCCACAAGAGTACTGAACACAATGTTTTTGTGAGGGAGTAATCACCTCCAAAAGACTTTACCTGGAACAATAAACTGAGTGCTCTTTCTTTCATGATAAGCTCTTTTCATACTTTAAAAATCCTGTTTATCAGGATTTGAAGTTGCAAAACTTAAGAGCTGCATATGTTAAAGTAAGGCAGTCTAAAGCCTTTAGAGACACTGTGTTATTTGTGCCTAAGCCTAAATCCTGGTGTTTAGATCTCATTATCTCTTTGACCGCAAGACTGCAAACAAGCCATGCAAATTTATAAAACATCCAGCATAATTTGTATTAGAATTAAACACTTCTTTGGGTATGTACAGTTTTGGGATATTTATTTTTACTGCTGAATGCTACACTAATCTGCAACTGAATTGATCATTGTATTAAATTAGCCCTTATTTGATGATTATCTCAAGCAGAACAGAACAACCCCAAACCAGCAGGGAGTCTTTATCTAAAACCAAAGGCAAACAGATTAAAACTGTGAAAACACAGCTCTATAATTTATTAATTAATACTTTTTGGGTTGTTTCATTAGAACTTAAATAAGTGTTGGGGAGGCTGTTCATTATTGATAGGACACTGTAAACCCTGTAAAATATTCTATCAAGGATTTTGTTCTCCAGTAAATTATCTGGGCTGCTTGAACAAGGATCTACAGCCGCCTGCTGTAAGTAAATTTTGTATTCTTTTACCAATACAATCACTTCACTGAAAGCCACAGCCTGAGAAGAAAGATCAGAAGATTTGGCTAAATACAAACTAAAACTCTCAATATACCTATGGGATAATTGATTCAAATCCAGATTCTCCCTTAGAAGGTAATAGCAAAGCTATTGATGACTTCTTGATCAGTTGAGTCTTCTGGCAGAAAATGAACACTCTTAAGATCTCTCAGATAACCAAAACCATAATATTTTATCTTCTTTCTATTGATCTAAAATGCCTACAAAAAGAATTAAAGCTTTTGATTTTAAAATAATTTAACAAAACATGGCAAGCACCTTCCTATCTCCCACATCTAGCCCTGTCCTCCTTTGTGAGTGGCTCTCTCTGGTGAAATGTTGCTGCCCTCAGACAACTCCAGCATCCCTCTGAGTTATACATTAGATACATCCAATGGATTACATGCAAAGGAGCTGCAGGTCTGGATATATTAGTGGCAAATGAGTTTGTCCAGATTGGAAGTGGGTTACCTAGTACTGAGGAGGGAAACACACCTTGGGAAGAAAGCACAGCTTACTACGTAGAATTGTACCAGTTGTTTTGCAGCACATACTATTTTGAAAATATCAAAATACATAATTCCTACCCCCAACAGGCTCATCAAGCTGTTTTAAAAAAATCATCTGGAAAAAGGGCAAAAAGTGACATTTCAAATTTCTCCAAGTCCACGACGAAAAAAAAGTGATACTGACACACATACATTTGTCCAAGATGATATATGAACTTTCATCAGCTCTGCAACTTCACAGAAACCCTAGAGGTTTACCGTGACTTGGGAACCTTATCCCTGGGAGTTCTGACTGTTTTTACAGTGGCTCCCTGGACAGCCAGGGCCAACGCACCCTTTGGTCCCACCTCCACGGGAAAGGTGCGGGGACACCTTGGAACAGCAGGATGGGCAACGGAGGGAGGCCCTGCTGCCCAGTAGCTCTGCTGGGAGGGAGGGCCTGAGGGAGAAGAGCAGTGAGTGGCACACGGGGATAAAGAATTTGCAGAGTAGGGTGAATGGAACCTCTTGCCTGGAGTGCACAACCTGGCCACCACGAAAAGGGGGGCCAGGAGGTGGGAGGGGTATGGAACAGGTTGCAGGAATGGAAGGCTCTACTCAGGCTGCCCAGAAGAAACTCCTCCATGACAGTATATTCTCCACAATAAATTTAGTGCCACAACACTAGGAAAATAAATTCACAGCAAAGGCAATGACAGCTGTCTATATCACAGCTCATTTCCACTCAAAAAGGATCATTTTTCAGATGCTTAAAATTCAAGTCCTGTTTTTTAAGATAAATTTACCACATTTATTCTTAATTTGTAAGTCATTTTTTAAAGCTTTGAAATAAAAATGATTAGAGAGGGAAAAAAATGCTTCATGCTTATCAGTATATATTTATGTGCAATCACAAAGATTTTTTCATGCTAGATATTCAGAATGTGAAAACTAACAGAAGTCATACTTCAGATTAAGGCTGTCTTCTGGTTGACCAAAAATAGACATATAACTTTCTAACTTATTTTTCAATTATTTTGCAGTATATATAAAATTTTTTTTTAATATGCATAACTCAACTATGCAAATATTATCACTGCACTGTTATATTCAGTATATTCAGCAGATAGGATAGGGCTAGCTCCTTAAGTCACTAGACAAAAACTGTGGTCCTGTTCCACTAATCAGTGTGCCACACAGTTTACTTCCCCGAGGATGTATATAACAAAACAAAAATATGTAAAATAAATAAATAAAAATGTTTCTCTTTTTTTTTGTTTTCATGGCTTTTTTGTATGTTTGGTTTTTGCACCACAGATAATTGAGTGTGTAACTCAGAGGGTTTGATAGTTACTAATTTTGTTCACATCTAAATTTGGGGGGTTTTTAACTTCCCTGTTCAAGGTCAAGGATGAATTCATGAATGCATTCAGATCTCCAGCATCCAGATTAAGTCACTAAGCCACAGAAATCAAAGCCAACATCCTTACTGAAGCACAAAGCAGCCTCACGTGGCCAAAAGCCCCAGGGGTCTCTTCAAATATTTGCATGTTCTTTCATTCTGGGCTATCACAACACAGCCCCCACATGGATCTGTCACCTTAAAAACTGCTATCAGCAGGATATGGGAATCAAACCTGACCACGTGCCTTAATGACCACCTACATATTATAATTCAAAGGCTGAGTAATAAAGCTTAAAAGACATTGTAAGTTCAGTAGCACCTTACCAAGGAATCAGCATTACAGTATTATAGGTGCTTTTTCTGTTGATAAGGCTATTGCAGCTGTGAACAAGTAACACTGAATATTTTCTTAATCCCCAACTTTCAAGCATCACCTTACAGACTAAACTGACATATGGGTAAAAGGGATTTAATTATCTATGTAGCCCTAAAAAAACTCGGAAGAACTTCAGAACAAAGGGCAAGTATTTCACTACAAATACTGCAAAAATGTAAGATTAACTTCCATTAGCTTAGCTGCTGGACAGTCCAAACCACCATGGTTCAAAGAGCTAAATATTTAAAACCTGTGTTACTGAAAGTTACCTAAATAATAACTTTTCCATAAAATTCCTCTTTTTATTGTTTTCATATTATTTCAAGTTTTTCTTAGTTATGTATTTCTTACACTCCTTCTCAGTAACATGACACTAAAGGAAACTTATACTTCTTAGTATTTTAAATTACTGGTGTATAAAACTGAATTAGGGCAATCAGCTTACTGCTAGCAACAAAACCTAAATTCATGGCAAACTAAATTAAATTCCAATTTAATTAATGGGTGTATTTTGTGCTAATGGTTTTATTTATTCAGACTGGCCGAGTGCATCTCAAACAGCATACCCCAGAAAAATAGATTTAACAGATCAAAATTTCGCAAGGGGAGTTTAAAGGAATTTTACTGAAATGCGTCAATATCCCCTGAAATAGTCAGGCCACAGCTGTATGGCGCCAGGGAACATCCTGTCCCAGCCATCTGCTGCCAGGCTGCATCACAGGGCACACTCCAAGCCCAGGGACCAAGGAGATTGTCCTGGCTGGACCAAGGAGATTGTCCTGGCTGGACCCAGCGTTTGCCTTCCTCTGGCCCTGGGCATCCTCGTACCTTGGCCAAGCACCAGGTTCACACAGTGACACACGTTCCCTCCCTCACCTTGCGAGCATCTGCTATGCTCTTGCCATTAAAATTAGAGGGAAATTAGTACTTTCCCCCTTGAAAAGGTTATTTTATATGATTTCCCTGGTTCGTTTAGACCTCCCACCTTCGTTTCGCGATGGGAATTGCGTGGAGTTCAGGCCCACGTTGTTTCTGAACTGCTGTGTGTATAAAGCTCAGCCTGGGGAAAGTCACTGCTTTGTGTTGGGTTTAGTTTCGTACAGAACAAACTGCTATGGCGATCTTTCTCCCAAACCCTTTCACAAGTGTCACAAAATACCACACATGGTGGCTTTGCGTGCCCACTCACTGCACGCTCAGCCATCAAAGTCTATCCCAGCTTAAAAAGAGCCTGTTAGGAATCGCAAGGACAAGCTAACACTCAGAAAGATTTCCAATAAATATAAATCAAAAGCAGACCTGCTTCATCCAAGCATGGTACTAAAGCTATTTTTCTTTTATCTTTCAGCAGCGACTTTCCTTAGGCAAAGGGATATTAAAAACAATAGTGGCCAATCCCAAATTTACAGGAGCTTTAATGTCTGTAAGGAAAAAATACGTCACCAAATACTTCATTAGTAATTTGTTCTCTTTGCATAATCCTTGTAACTTTATAGCTGGTAACAGTAGAAATTGGGATATTGATGACTTTGTGGGAAAAAAACACTTCTAAAGAGTTTTTTAATTAATTATCTGACAGAGAAACTATTACACTAATGCACTGTGAATGCAGAAGAACTAATCTAAGAGTTTGAGGAGTTACCAGGTTCAATCCTCTAAATCATAAACCATAACAAATTTTACAAAAGTATGTTGATTTTGACTGAGGCACTGGTCTAACAGTCAGCGATGGCATTAAGAGAAAACCAAAAGTACTGCTGAACTAAACTGACAGCCTACTAATGTTTTGAATATTAAAACTACTTCTGCACAAACAAAAAAGAAACATTAGTACCCAGCACATCAGTACAAATGAAAAAGGCATGGGGAGACTGTCTGTGTGACAAGTGATAAGTACAAATAATAAAAGAATTTCTTCAATTGAAATAAGATTTTTTTTTTCCATTCTGCCCACCACTGCTCCATCAACTTCTGGATATGGCTTGTAAGAACCCACTGAAAGGCCTCACAAGGTTCAGTTTGCCTTTTTTATTTGAGAAAGCTCTTACTCATTGTGAAGAAATACACAACTACTGCTTTTCTTATTACCAAATATTTTGGTAAAACTAAGCTGGACTGCTACATTTTGCCAAGCATCTTGCAGCATACATTCCTCACTACAGATCTTTTTTGGGGGAGGGTGGGGGGGCAGGGGGGTATTATACTTACTGTAGAGTTTTTGCGCTTATATGTTGAGCTTACAGTTCTTAATTTTTATTTAAAACAGTTGTGTACTGCATGTATTAAATTCAAATTATCCCATATTTTAAACCAAAAAACCAGTCCTCCAATCTACCCATGGCAGTTTTATAATTTTAGCACTAAACCAGGGGTTTAACTTCATTTGGCTCACAACAGGGATACGGAGATTATCCAGTACCCCAAAGCCACACCAAGTGAGTCATTGCTGAGGTGTTACGAAGGACATACACACACTTGCACAGCACAAACCATCACATTTAACACACACCAGCAGAAAAACAGAAGTGAAAACTGGCTTCAGCAGCTCAGAGCTCATCGTGATGATGCTACAAAAGTGACCATGGTTTGGCCCACAACATCCAACACATCAGGGGAAGACACCAGAGGGTTCCGGCGGAGGGAAGACGCAGACAGGGAGAGAGAGAACGAGCGGCTGCTCCATAACCATCCTGCACAGGAGTCTCGAGAGGACTGCAAGCAAATTACAGCCCACTCCAATCCCAGCTCCCCGTCTGACTGCCTGAGTGACCACCAGAAGGGAGGAGAACAGATTTAGGAGGTGTCTGCTGACACAGGACCTGAGCATGGAGCAGGTGCCTCCAGCCCCCCTGACACTCAATGGGATGCAGAAATGGCACAAACCTCTTATTTCTGTGTCTCTTGATGCTCCATGTACATGGCCAAGGATTTGACCCTAAACAAATAAAAAAAAGTGAATGCTGTAGTAGTACACACCAATAAAAGTCAAATCCCCCCTTTGAAAAAAACCCCACAGAAAACAACAAAAAAAAAACCAACACCACCAACCAAAAGCTAAAAAGTCCCAAAAAAAAAAGCTCTTCCCATCAGTAAAAGTTAAAAAAAAAAAGAGGGAACAAAAAGCTGTGATTAAGGAAAAACAAAACCAACTGAAATCCAGACAATAAAGTCAGGTCAATGTAAATATAGAACAAAAAATATGCTGCTCAGTTTATAAACAGCATCTAAGCTCTCTTCTACATGTTTTTAAAAAATATGTTTTCAAAGGATCCATGCAGGTATAGTTAGAGACACTTCCACAGTCCAGTAGTTACAATGTTCAATCCTACCAGCAGGAGAGCATGGTTAACAAAAAAGAGCTTGGAAAAGAAGTTGGGAAATTATTTGCACTAGAACTAATTTACCAAATGAAAACTTTCCTGATTTGGCATGTGCAGGGAGGGCAGGGGTTACCAATTTTATTCACTTGTACATCTACTAATAATCCCAAATTCATCTGTATGACATACTGGAAAGGCAGATTTGAGTCTATTCCAGAAAAATCTCACCTTGGAAATTCTTATCTAATTCATCATTTCTCCTCTCCTGAGATAGGGCTGAAGGCCTGTAGTGCACCCCATGGCACCATGTGTTTTAAAGAAAGCAGACTTTCATTTTACCTCTGTACCCTTGCCATGGTCTTCCAAGCAACGCAAGAAACAGGCAAGTTTCCAAATGGTGTTTATTGGCTTCAATTACTACTATTCTTTTAAAATAAACAGTGACTAGAACATTACTCCTCAGGTCACTAACCAGAGGCAATGGGAAGATATAGATCAGCCAATGCTAAAATCCTAAGTGCAAGGAAGAAGAGGTGGGAGGAAAAGAAGGAAGTATCAAGAGTCTGGCCAAGCACTCGCACAGAACAACTCAGCCTAATGCACTCAGAGCCACTCTTGAGTAGAAGTCACTGAGCAGTGCTGCCCTGAGAGCCAGGAGATGCGATTAATGAGGTCACTGCCTACCAGAGAACTCCGAGCAGGAACCAAGGCCGAGGTTCCTGGCAGGAGAACTCAGGACCTGCCAGAAACTGCAGGAGGCAGATGAATCAGACCTTCACAGAAACGTCCAAGCCAGGGGACAAAAATGGACAGACAAGTCCTGCAATGTGAAAACTACCCTGCTTGTGTGACTAACTACATTAAACTAAATTTTAATAGCCACAGGACACATCAGTTACGTTTTTTTAAAGCAGCTTTCAAGAGCAACATCTGTTTCCTAAAAATGCAGAGTCCAGCTTTTCAGGGGAGCTCTCCACACTAGATCACAAATCACTCTGCAGAGGGGAAATATCCATCCCTGAGACTGAGACACTAGTAACAGCAGAAGACCTGGGGGAGGATAAGACTTGCCTAATACCAAACAAAACAGCCCAAAAAGGATACAAACCAAATGCAAGTGGGAAATTATTATAAGTTAAAATATTATCTTGGTGACAAAAATATTACACTTTCTTCCATAGTGGAGCACAACACACTGGTCCTCTTAATTTGCTAGTCCTACATTTGATAGCCTTATGTAGACATTCTTAATTCCAACCCTTCCTATAATGACAAAACCTAATCAATGTGATTACATGATCAAGGAAAATGCCACATTTTCAAGCAAAAAAATATGATTTTACTATTAATGCATTTGTGTCAAAAAACTTGTCTACTTCTTTGAAACAGCAAAAAATTAAATGTAGATGAGCATACTGCTTCCCTGTTTACTCCTTGAAATAGCAAAAAATTAATGTAGAGGAACACACTGCTTCCCTGTTTACTCTGAATAAAAAGCAACAACCCTCCAGGACATGAAAAAACCCAAGCATTGCATCTGTGAAGGTATTATTAACACATATTCGAAATATGAGGCACCAACTGGCCATGCAGAATGGACAAGACTAAATTATGTTCACATAAAACTGGTATTTAAGGTCTTCAGACTTAGAAAAAAAAATAAAATCTTACAATAAAAGGTGCATTTCATGACACAAAATTGTGATCATTAGGTGAGTTACCCTACTATAAAATAATTTTAATATAATATGTTTAGCTCCTTGAAATTGTCTTTGTAGATTGTCCCCTAGTAAAATATTTTTTGCAATAAAGTAATTTACCAAGAGCCAAATTGCTTTGCTCCTATTAGAGTTTCTCCTGTACCTATTTTATTTTTGCCTTGACAATGTATTTTAAAGGCAGTAAAGCAGAAAGCAGTAAAAGAAGCAATAATGAAGGAAGAGACACACAAAGTGATCCTTAATGGATTGTCAGCTCATGAAGGCAATTCACAAGCTGGAGCAAAATGAGTTCTATGCACAAAAGAAATCAGTACTCATTGTAGCATCCTTCCTGCTACACTGCAATTTATCAGCTAAGCAGAATGCTGTCACATCTCATAGGTCTCTGAGAGCTCTCTGCTCTCCCAAGCAATTTCTATTCTCCAGGGGTTCCACCTCAGCTGGATCAGATCCAAGAACAGCACCCAGTTGCTGACTCGAAGAACACAGCAGAGTCTTCAGCAGCCAAGGCCCGGGATGAGCCTCAAACTGTGAGCTGGAGAACCTCACATGACACAAGACGTCCCTGGAGGGCCATCTGTCCCCCTACCACATCCATATTTACACAAGCAAATAGACCGCCACGTTTATTATTTAACTTAAAACAGGGACATGTTCAAGCTGCCTGAAACTCGCATTGCACGGTTACGTTTTATGGACAGATGGTAAAAAAAAGCAAGCAGTTCCGTAAAAATGAATAGATAAATATCAAGACACAATCCATAAACTCACACTTATGAATCTAAATATTTTGGAAGTTGTAAAGATTAACGGTAGTTTTGCCATGGGCCAGACTCATAACAATCACACTAGTCATCTACATCTGGAAATAAGTGAACACCTAGATTCCTGAAGTTTGTCCTCATACACAAGCCAAATTTATTAACATGAAAAATTTCATATGCAATTCAGAGCATCAAGCCTTGCTAACCTATTAACGTGGCTGGAATAAATACCTCGGGAGAACCAAGAGGCACAAAGGTCACAAACTCACCATTTACCTAATGGAGCATATTTCTGCATTTCAGATTATCTGAAGTCTTTTAATGAAGCATAATGGCACCAAAGGAAATAACCCCCCATTTAAGAGGTGCTCCCATCAGCTCACTGCTGTAAGAAGCATCCTCAGCACACGAGTCAGCCTTGAGTGGGTGTGAGGGCTGCTGGTAATTAGCAGTGACACAAACGAGGGTTGAGCGGCAGAAATCTTCTCCTGGAGAGCAGTGATGATGAACCACCTGTGCTTCCACGCGGCAGACTGGAAGATGCTTGGAAATTTTGGGTAAGTGTTTTGAGATTGGTTTTGAAACACTCAGAAGACAATTTGGGAGTTTTCAATTGATAAATTGAAAGCCTGATGAGTAAAAGAAGAGCTCCATGTTTTAAAGGCTTCCGAACAGGCATCTTCAAGGACAGATCAGTTTTTCTCCCAGTATCTTGCCTCCTCCTCTCAAAGGATGGGGAAATTTTGGTCAGATGATTTAAGAAACTGCTGCAATAATCAGAGCAAATTGGGGAAAAATAAATAATCTTGGGAAAATGCTGCCTACTGCTCTGGTAATCTTGGCCATTTCTTTCTTTAGGAGATTCCCAATAATTGCAAATGGAAGGCTACAGAAATTAAATGCTATGTGAGAGAGAAAGTGAGAACCCGAGAGAGGAGAGAGGGTACATGAAAGGTATTGCCTCCTAAAATTAGGAGGAAAAATGCTTGACTAAGTATTGTGAATATAGTTAAGAAATTTTTTTCCTTAAGAAGCTGCAATATAACAATACAGCAGAATGACAGCTCCTCCCAAAAATATCAGTATTTAGCATCACTTCAATATGCACTGAATCCTGGAGGTTTTGTTTGGCAAAATACAATCTAATACACACAAACCTAATATTTTTTTTAAAAATGACTAGCTGTATCAAAAATTGCTGGTATCTGCTGAGTTATGGTGGAGAAACCATGCTATGAAAACACCTAGAGAGCCCCAGGCACAGAACTGCTACCTTGTCAAAAGGAAAAACTAATAAAAAATTAAATGAAAACATCAGCGGTAATAGATGCCAAATTTCAAAACTAGACAGTAAAGATCCTCTGACAAAGTCCTCAAAAAACCTGAAGGAACTTCACAGAGGAATTTTCTGAAGCTTTGGATCTATTTCTAAGACATTTAAGAGTAATGCAATGAATAGGAGGACGTTCAGTAAGAATATTTTTTTACTGGTTTAAATTGCAGCCTTTGCTTCGATCTTAGAACCAGCTGGACTTTGGAACACTTCTCTGCACAATGCAAGTTTCTACAGGATTTCCCAGTTCCAGAGCACTCGGTGGCGGTGTGCAACAGGAGCTGGGTAGAAGACTTTGGCCAGAGCCCCACTAGAAATAACATTATTTCAAGAGGATGTTTTCATTATTTGGCATTTCCCACCTACTGCTGGTGAATCTCCAAACAAACAACGAAAACAATTAATTGGCAGATTACAGAAACAACAGACTTTCCCTTCACGACTCAGCTTTAAAGATAACATTAAACCATCCATGCACCTCTTCAGCCTTTCCTCACTCGTCTCTCCCGCTCCCTCCTTTAAACCACTGCCATCCTGGAAAACACACATTAACCCCATGCCCTTCTACACACAGCCCTGCTTCCAATACATAAAATTCAATGGCAAAAAATATTACACAGTACAATGACTATTCTATGCCCTGTTCATTGCTCATCACACAGTCTGGAGGTCACTGCTTAAGACTCGAAGCAGGAGAAAATTAAAGACTAAAATGTTATATAATCTTTGTGTGGCAAAGACATTTTTCTGTCTGGTTTATTCTCATTGGAACAAAAACCCCATTATATTCATTCTATATATATTTTATTTTATGGATGCCCCATCCCTGGAAGTATTGAGGGCCATCTTGGAACAGGATCTGAGCAACCTGGTCTAACGGAAGGTGCCCCCACCGATGGCAGTGGGTGGAATGAGGTGATCCTTTCCAACCCAAACCATTCCAGGACTCTATGACTTAGCAGAAAGAATAAATACTTTGGACACTGGAATGTACCTGCAGTTTGCTGACAGTTCTGGCTTTAAAGCAGTGAGGACCACTTAAAGCAGCGTTACTAAAACATAACGTTTAAGGGTTTGACACAGGCAGAACAAAGCAGGTTGATATGCAGGTAGGCCTGTAACTACAAAATATTTGTGCAAATAGTTCAGGGACATGTAACCTAAACTATGGAGCTGAAGGTTAAAAGTGGAGCAGGAGACCTGTACAGATTTAAAAAGCATACACATACATATGCACCTACATATATTTTACCTACACATAAAATATACAGAGATGATAATCAGTGCCAATGTGTGTAGACACTGGACATAGTTTTTTGGAGAAAACATTCTCTCCATAATTATTTTAGGAAGATAAAACAGGAATGGATAACTAATCCCTACTTATTACAAGATTTGCAAGTCACTTAAACAATAATATAATATGAAAATTAATTTTAGTACGCAGAGCCAGCTACTAGTAGCCAATTCTGTTACATACTTTTAGATAAAATACTACCCCTACTAATGTTTATAGACATATTTTATTGACTTCAATAGAACCATTATTCCATCCTCAGTCTGGTGAAACCACTGCGCATTCTCAATACTGTGAGGCCAGAACCTAGTCAGTATGCCAATCTAATTATAGGTTTTGTCAGATATACATACAAGCTGACAGTTCAAAAGAACTTCCATCTTGAAAATGCTCCAAGATTTATTACAAATAAGTTGGGCCTCTTACCAAGACATGCAGAGATTAATTAATTTATCTACATTACTACATTTTTCCCATGTTTGTGCTGCATTTTTCTCAATAATGTTGTAGCCAGATGCTTCAGTTCTCCTAGGTCAGATTTTTTACTGGCTCCTTGCCACATACACAATGTGTATGTACAAAAATCAGGATTTTTTTTATATGTAGATACTCAATTGTCTGTCTTCTCAACATGAGGGGCCCAGACCGTAAGTGACCATTTCAGGCCAGTGATATACACTGCCCTCCACATCAGGAGAATGTGCATGGGGACTAAAACCAGGAGCACATCTAGTGCTGCCTTTCCAAAATAGCAAAAAGAAGAATAAGTTGTTTCCCTCTGGTTATTAATAGCCTTGATGGAATTTCATCATTCAAAAGATACTCGTATTCCTTCTTTAGACACTCCAAGCATGTTTAACGGTACTTGTGACTTTCAGATCCTTACTCATTTTCCCTCCCTCATCAGACTAATTTACTCTCACTGCATGATAGAATCTTTCA
>WEIT01040364.1:156760-183086 GCA_013389985.1 Dryoscopus gambensis | reverse complement strand
TCCTTGTATTAAGGCATCTACTACACTGTGACAAGCTGGATTTTCTGTTGTTGGCTCTTTTTTTTTTGGAAACAAAATTTCCTTTAGTCCAGGAAAATCAGTTCTACAAAGATAAAAATGATTGATTAATCTCAAAAAAACAAACACTTTATCAGGTAGGCTATCAGAAGACTAACACCATTTAAAACCAATACAAAATAATATACACAAACACTTTCACTCATACCCTGGCCCATCCTCAGTGAGGTTTGGGACTTGATGGAGAGCAAAAGCAATGGAAGGAGCTTCTGGAGCCTGCAGTGCGTTAACCATCTTCCAGGTTCCTATCATGTACTCTGAACAGTCAATGGCACAAAACCTCACCGCTGTCACAAGAGAGGGACTTTACATTCAATATGAATCTTGGGAGAGTAAAAATGAATCTAGCCTGTAATGCCCATAAATCCCCTTCTAGGGAAAATTACCTTTTGTACATCAGCAATCGAAAGGAGGAGGAAATGGGAGAACTTAAAACTTAGAGCGCCCATTGGCAGATAAGCAGACATGTCTAATTTACCACGTGCATATCCATAAAATGCTTCTCACAACCTATAAGAGAACACTGGAGAGAGAGATGCTGACAGGAGCACCAGCTGGTAACACATTTCTTTATCTTTTTTCCTCGTCATACACACCAACCCAAGCAGTCAGCAACTGCTACTTAATCCAGATCAGAAGATGAGTGTGCCTCAGAAGAAACCACACAGACAATCAAAATCAACTGCTGGTCTCCTCCAGAATGCCAAATATTCCACACTGGAGACAGGAGCAGGAGCTCAGACAACCTATGCTTGCTGACTGCTGCCCCGGTGTGGTGGATGTTTTAACAGCCCTAAGATCACAGAGAAAAATAAAATGATCCTGCTTCTTGCTTTTCTCCTATTCCTTCATTCTTTTGGGTTTTCTTTTAACTCTGTACATAAGAAATATGGGAAGCAATAGGGAGTAGTGTGATTACTGAATATTGTTACATGTCAGATTCCCCTTGAACTGGAAAAGAAAAAGACCTGCCCAAACATACATTTCTTTTATTTCCCAGCTGAACTATTCAGTAATTTTTCCTTTTTGGTTTTTCAAGACAGATACACAGCCAGCTTTACATGTCTGCCCATCCCCACAAATCCAGGATTTGGGAAAAGCTGACTTACACAATAAAAGACAAAATATTAAAAGTGGAAAGCTTAGAGGAACAAATAAATATTGGAGAGGAACAGAGAGCACAGGTCCAAGGGAAAGTCCAAAATGCCTTCATCAGTCAGAGGGATGAAGCAGTATTTAATAGCTGTAAGAACAGATACGCGAGCCGTGACTGACTAGGAACTACAAGCTTCTCCTTGAACTGCATCCTTTTTTAAATGTTGGTTTATACTCTGAGAGACTAAATCAGATACGTGAAACTTTAAATTATAATCTAAATCAAATATATGAAACTATACTACAAAATAACCAGTTTAGGCTGCTTCAAATTATGGCATTGATAGCAACTAAAAATTAAGTACAGTGGAATTTAAATTCCTTGGGAACTAAAGCATGAGCCCATTAGTACGCTGCACTGGTATCAGACAGCTAAGCTGTCAGGGTGTTCCCAGGTGCAGTTCCCTCTCCTGGGAAAGTGTCCCTCTGGATAAACCTATGACCAGACCTTTACCTCCTGTCTCCCTTGAGGTGCTGTAACTCTGCTTAATCCTCAGCCAGGTCACAGCCGGCTCTTTCCTGGCATCTCCACACTCTTCTCTGTAAAAATACCTGCTGTAGTCTTTTTAATTCCCCTTTACAACAGCCCTTAAGAATACACTGGCCCTTTTCTATTCTGATGCAAGAATAACAATGGTTAAAAAAATATACAAATAGTTGTACATTTTCTTGTAATTTCCCAAATTGCTGATGACAGTTAGCACAGTCAACTCCCCCAATCCATTCTCATCCACCCCATCTTACCTCAGTAGCTCATACTGATTATTTCCCATTGCACTTGCCCCTCATCCAACAGTTTGACAGTACTCAAAGCCTTCTTAAGAACTCACTGATATAGCCTCCAAAACTTATTACAATTGAAAGCATGTAAGATATGAACGTAAAATCATGTAATTATGGATCTCTAACACAAAATCCCTTCCCAGCTCCCAGAAAAAAAAAATGCCATCTCTTATGATTTCATCACAGTGGATAGTCGGCCACTGCACAGAAAAAGGTGAGCTACAGTTCATGAGGGCCAGAGCCTTTTAAGGACAAAGCTTGTATTTCCAGCCCTCCTCCTCTGCTTCTCAGAAACCAACCCTCTACCTTATTGCCTTGCACACTCTAAAGCCAAGGATGGCACCGCAGATCCCAGTCATCCAAAGTGCGTGCCCAAGATGCGTTTGTCCATGTTTATGGATGCCAAACTTGCATGCTACCAAATCCCTGCTGGAGCTCAAGCCTGGGCTAGCTCAGATACGAAGACATAGGTGAAATGGATTTTATGCTGGATTTGTGCTGTTGGCAGGACAGAAAACAGCAGCTGTAGCTTAACGCTGACACAGACAGGCTGTGTGTGATTTGATACAAAGTCTACTGCCCAAAGCTATCCTTTCACATTCCAACGAAGAGTGAGATCTGTGCTACATCCAAACCTGTTTCTAAGGTTCGCAGTGAACTAAAAGGAAGTGTGCATAGAGCGAGACAACTGTGCCATCTTCCCCAAAAGCAAAATTTTGTTCTTGGTTTATTTGCCCAGAGCTGACCTATCTTCTCAACTGAAAACGTCTGTCATCCAGTCCAGAATTCATCGCAACTGTGCTCCAAAGAAACTGCATTCAGACAGACGTGAAAAATAGAAAGTCAGATAAAAAGTCTATGTATGTAATTCAGCCAGAATTGTCAGTGATTCTCTGCAGCCCACAAAAAAAATCTTCTTATGAGGTCCACTGTGTCTATGTGTTCACTATTTAGTAATAAAAGACAGGAATGTAAACACCAGCATCTGATTTAAAGTTCTGTGTCAGGGATGAGTGGGACTGTGCTCCTGAATTTCCAGGAATATTTACTTTAAACCTGCTATGTAGCCTGCTAAGATCTTACTTCCAGGCTGATTTATTTGTAAATTGTCAATAAGGTATATTAATGTAAAACAGTTATTATCTTAATAACCGTTAACAATTAAACTCTTCCATCTTTAGCAGATGTCCACAAAATCATTGCAATTTTACCTGTATTTCTTTTACTAGGCTAATACCCACAGGAATATACAATGTTAAAAGTCACAAAACCAGATTTTTGAATAGGAGCAAAGAGGTGACCTTCTTGACTAAATTACTGTGTCTGGAAAAGCTGTAGATAAAATAATCTATCCTTCTTATAATTACTGTGGGATCTGGGGGGAGGGAAAAAAGGAAAGTGCTATAATTTTAAACTACCTTATGTAAATGCTACACACCCTAAACTCCACGGGTAGATTTTGAATTAAAAGCATAAACAGATTAAATGAAACAAAGAAAACCAAAACCAAACAAAAATCCAAGGCCATGCGAGCAACCTGCAAAGAGCAGAACTGGTCAAAGCAAAAGAAATTCCCCACAGCAGGGTAGAGCAGGGCTCGCTCACTCTGAAATGAGAATCCACTCACATTCCACTCACAAGGAAAAGGACAAATTCTCCACTACTCCAACCCAACAAGGTAAGAATAAAGGAGCTGATGAGCTCTTGTGCTTCTTACTGTGTTTCCTATATAAACATCCTGTTGAATTTGGGGGGGTTGGGTTGTTTAGGGTTTTTTTGGGGGGGGGGGGGGGGGGCTTCAGTTTTTTACTATTATTCCTTTTTATTCTCTAACCCCTAAACAACCCTGAGACCTGTGTTCCTGTGGGACTACAGATACGAGCATCTGGGCTGAAGGTGTGTCAGGAGTTTGGGAGCAATCTGTAGGGAACAAGAACATTTCCTTGCCAACAAACATTACATGCAAAGAACAGCAATAATGACTTTATCATAGATTTGCAGCTTTTAAATCATCATGGAAAATGGCAAATTTCTCCACATTTGCTTTCCACGTTGAACTGCCTGCGTGTGTACTCTGTTGCTTTTCTGTGAGACCAAAAAGACGCAAGTGTTGAGAAGTACTGGACAGAGCAAGAAGGATCTGTCTCCTTTGCCAAACATTTGGCTGCTTGAACCCCAGGCATCAGGCTGCTGAGATGTATCCAGAAATGCTGATCAGGTACTGGGAATTTCTGTTCCCTCAAAGAAATTCCCAGTATTTAACAGATACTGGAAATTTTTAAGAGGTTGAGAGGCAAATAAAATTAAGCTGGAGTCTGTTGCTTAAATACATCTTGGGCCTTTCATATATCTGAATGCCCTAATCAGAATTTGCATTCAAGAAAATTAAGAGTCCAGTCAACTGGTAGAAAAGATGACTATTTAGAATTATCTCAAAGCATTGAAAAAAAATTTAGAATTGTCTCTCATTAAATACTTCATTCTTTGAAATGAAATAGAGGAGAGCAGGAGAGAAGAGGGCAGTAATGAAAAGTATTTAATATACATTTTTTCCAAAGTGAGATCATAAAAAATACAAAGCAATGCATTTAATTAGTTTTTCTCTAATTATCTCCCCTAACACTTCTTCCCCCTCTCCCCACTTTTTTTCAAACAGAATCAAACAGATGTATTCAGGATACAGACCAAAGTTGTTTCATTTCAATTACAGGACTTTTTCTATCGGAATCGCAAGAAGCTGCAATACAAAACTGCCTTTAATAAACCATTTTTTGGCAAAGAAAACGAGACCAGCTCAAGGTTTCTCCAATGTCATACAACAAAGATGTTGCAGCACCCTCCCACCCTGCCTGGAAGCCATCAGATTCACGCTCCCGCCTGCCAGGACATGGCCAAGGGCTATTTCCAGGCTTTGGCTTCCCACTCCCGCACCCAGCTGTGCTGAACTGCTCTTGTCCTTATGCTCGCTTTGAGTCAGAGCCAACCAATCTTCCTCAGATATACCTGGGAAAAGTGAGCCCAGTCATGAGCCTTTCTCCATCAAAATCTAAAGCTAGAAACAAAAAATGGAAAAAAACAACGAAACAAAAACACAAACAAAAAACCAACCAAACAACAATAACAAAAGCCACCAAACCCCAGGTTTTCAGCACACCTATACCAAGTGGCAGCAAATAGTCACAGTGGTGACACTTTTACCAAAATATTCTGAAATATACAGCATTACAGATGGCTTTGCACAAGAGGTCTGCATTTACAACCCACACAATATTGACTAAAGCCAAAAGAATTAAAGAGTAGTTTGGGTTTGGTTTGTTTTTTCTTTTAAAAGAATGTCACAGGAGCTGTAATTTCAGGTCTTGCTCATTCTCACAACTCAACATTCCCCCCCGCCAATCAACATTATTGGTTCATAGACGACTGTTTCTAGCTATGCCACTATTAAACTTCAAGTTCATATGAGAATTTGTGTATTATTCTTTCATCTTACACATCTATTTGAAAATTAGGTTGATCAGCTTCTTTATAACTGAGAAAAGCCTGTAATTTTTTCCCCTAACTTTAACAACACAGATAATATTAGTGAGCCAAGGAACAACAGGAAACGTTGGAGGTACAATAAGGAAGGTACTTGGGGAGGGATTTTATAAAGATCACTCCAGGCTCATATATTTTATTCAGTTTTTATTGAGCAATTTCTAGGTGGGCAAAAAGCCAGCTGAACAGAAGGAGCCGGCGCAGGCCGGCAACAGTCACCCCATTTAGGGCCGTTATGTCCAGTTGTTAAGGGGAGCTGCCAGCCCAGGTTATACATCAGTAACAACAGGAAAATGCCTCCCTACCAACCGTGCTACCTTGTAACTCAAAATATATACAAATGACCTGTACCTCATTCCACAGGAAAATGCTATCTTTTAAACTCCGTGTAAAATACTTTTATGCACAAACTATGCTTGGCCACTTACTGGTTTTCTTTGAAAAAGACAGAAGTCTACATATACATTTTCTTCCCTAATTTCACAAATATAAGTCTCTTAATCCATGAAATCATCAATATTCTAACAATTACTGCAGCCTTTTATACATATCTCAGCATTTTGCTGCAGCAATAGTGAGCAGTAATGTCCCAGAAGTTCACGTTGTACACATTTCATTATCTAGAGCAAACATTTGCACATATTTTACATAATCAGGGAAAAAAGTCTCACACAGTCAACACAACAAGGAAGGAGCCTGAGCATTAAAGTCAACAGGCATTTTGTCATCAGCTTTGATAAAACAACTTTGCTGCTCAGGCTGGCAAAGCGAGGAGCAGACTCTCCGAAACAAGAACATACATCAGGTGCAGTAACACTTACTCTTCTGGCCACACAAGGAGCTCTGCAGCCAGGAGAAATCCTGGCCTTGTCCCATCAGCACAAGACAGAGCGAGAGCAGTCAAACCTTTCAGACATCCCAAGCTCTCTGCCAGAGCTCCTGTCCCAGAGACCGAGCAGAAGCACCTTGGATTTATTTATTTTAAGCTAAGTCCATTTTTTCGCCATGCTGTTGCAGGTGCCTTGGATCGGGGAGGTGATTAGAGAAGGCTGGACAGAGGCACAAAGTTATTTTGATGCAGTGATGTGGGAACAACTGCTAAGGAAATGCAAGAGGGCAGCTCTGCTAGGTTGGTGCTAAGCTCCTCTCCTGGCCCTGAAGCGCAGCATGTGATTTGACTTAATTACTGAACTTCTACAATGAATTCTGCCTAGTGTCAGATGGAAAAGCATTAAGGGTTTAACTGTCTTAAAATAACATTTCCAAAGATTGTGCCTTGTTTTTCTGACCTGGTTTATACAATCCTAAATGGAAAGAGATTAGGAATTAAACATATGCAGTGTGAAAATCACAAGGTTTGTTTTGTGAACTTAGCTCAATAAAGTGACGTGGAAAGGATAAACTACTTAAAGATGCAATCACTGCAAGAAGATCTGGAGACTGTGGGGATGGATAGCGAAGGTGTAGTTCTTCCTACTTATGCAATTACCCCTAAATGAAGCCAGAAAGACACAATCCAAGGGGAACACAGACAGACAGACATGGCAGTGATTCTGCTCTCAAATGCTTGGAAGAGCCTGAACTTTTCTTGCAAGCTTAATTCTTGGGTGTTTACTTAAATGAGATCCCTGCTGGTTTTAATGACGAGCAGACCAATTAATTTCAAAGGACACATGAATATTTCACTGGAGAAAAAGCAAACCCAACTGCAAACATAAATTAATAAAAACATTACAGGCTTTCATACCATCACCTGTCCCATACTTTCATCTCTCACCTGAAAGAAGAAACCTGCTTCTGGTAAACACTGTTTGGCAGAAGTGAGCACACGAGCAGATGTGTCTGCATTAGTGCTTTATTTCCCACAGCAGGTGCCTCAGGACATCCCAACTGTTCTCATTTACCACGTGTTGATTCACACCGTGGAGAAGTCCTGGAGCACACAAGTGAGACTGGAAGATGTACTCCAGGCCTCACCCAGCACATTACACCTGCTGCTGGCCTCTCAGCCCCCTGGAGCAGATCAGAGCCAGCAGGAAGGAAACGCCCTCAGGTCCATCACTGCACACACACTGGGGGTTTGCTGCTCTTGCTCTACAGTCTCGCTTGTCTTGTGCCTCCTTACTTGCCAAAACAGACACTGCGGACAACACAGGGAAGAAATTTTGTGTGCTTTGTGTGTATCTGTGCAAAAGGGAACGTTTGCATGCAAGCATGTAACAAAAAATGTTAGATGTTTTATTTTTGTCTTGCTTTATCACCTGATACACTGCAAAGGAAACAGTGTAACTATTATAAGCATAATATCTAATTGCACTTTCATCTTATAGAGTAAAATGCTGATTCTGGAAATAGCTCAGCCTACATTATATGTAGACATATGGCCACATCTACATTATAAAGAAATTGCACAAGAGGATTAACCTCTAGCTGGATGCAGTTCTTGTAAATAAACATGTACCATAAGCAGATCAGGGACTTGACTTCAAATTAGATTCATTCCAATTTCCTAGGCCCAATGCATGTGTTCCAAAGCTATCCAAAGGGCAGCCATTGGTCTGGACCTTTACTGGTGGCTTGACTTACACTTAGATAGAACCAAAGAGAGGAGTTTAATTTCATCCAGTTCCCTTGTGACAGCACTGCCACACAAATCACACCATGTACTCAAGGGGGAAAGGTGATTCACTTCCAAACTACAGCCTTTCTCTGAAATAAATTATAAATGCAGGCACTGGCAAAAATAATTCTACATCATTTAAGCCACGTCAGTGCAGCTCCTACAGCTCAGACAGGCAGCCCCAGTTTCTCAGAAGGCTGCACACACCAGCTGTCCTCGTGCCTGCCCTGGACGGGAGGCAGGGCAAGGCCATTCACACCACCCTGGCTGAGGAGGAAAGCAAGCAAAGCTGGAGGGATCTGCACATCACTTCTGAGGCTGAAAGCATGTTCAGATAACACAGGATAACACTGCTAAGCCAAGGCAGTGGGTTCATTCCTACAGCCCCATAACTCACTTAAACATTCACCAATTACTGATAGAGGAGGCAATAGGATCTCTCTTCTGACTCTCACTGACTGGCATGGATCAGGGAAGGCCACGTGGGTAGAAACTGGAGCAATCTTTGGGCTCTTCAATGGGTCAGATACACCTAAAGTATCCAAAGGCAGATTTATAAAAATACATATTAAACACTAACATCCAAATAAGCATGTGACTCACTCACCACTGCCCAGTTAGAGCAGACCATACATGAAATCTCATTTACGATGCATTTTATTAGTGGAAAAGCCAGACAGCGCTGTATTTTAAAAGCTGTCACTTACTGACAACTTGTAATATGTTGTTACAAACACTGAAAATGAGTGAAACAGACACTTTGCTTCAGGAGGGATGAGATGGGAATGGCTAGTACGTGTCTTGGTCTCAAAACATAAGACTTAACAAGTCTGATGATAAAGAAATGTTTGCAAGACTAACAACAAAAGCTTGCATGTTGGAGGATTGAGTGCATGTATGAATTTACGAGGGGATTAATTTAATTTACATGCAGACAGCATTAAAGAAAATGGAAAATCCATTGCGTTCATTAAAAAATTAAATATCACAATGAAAATTGGCATTGAATACAGCTTAAGCAGGCAAAATCTGCACTACATAAGCAGGAATCTTTCAAAAAAACCCCACTTTTTGGTTATATGGAGAGAGTCAGCAGTGCTGTGTTCAAATGCTAGAAAGGCCCATGATCCCTGACAGCCTAGCAATTTGAACATATTCAACTAGTATTCTAACATTAAATACAGTGTTAGGAAGCCTGTTCTCTTCCAATAGCTGACACTTTTAAACAATTTATATATTTCAGTACAAACTGTATTTATAGGTGGTAAGTGGATCTAAGTATTAAATAATGAAGAGACGTTCTTCCTATCAGATGAGTGATTGCAGCATTAAAAGATAAGAATATAACTGCACAAAACCTGCTAGATTTTCCCCTCAAAGAAGCCGTTTCTTAAATATTTCATAAAGTTGCTTTTTCAAGTGGCACTAAATATTTTTTAAGATGTTACCTCCTCAGTAAATGCCTCACTAAGTGGCTTTTTTGAACAAGGCAGCTGCTTTCCAGCCATTTAGCTTTCCTACACACTCAAACATCAGCTTGATGAACGGAGTGCACAGAGTGCCAGGCTCCTCACAGCTGACCATCTTCCATGCACATACACAGGACAGCAAGCACCTGTGTGTATACACTCAGTGTATGGAATTACCACACATATATGTTTATCAGAGTACTGGATTGTTACTGTCACCTGCAATACTGTCCTTGTGGGAGACAAGCTGGAAAATGCAGAAGGACACTGTTCAAGAAAGCTTTAACGAGATTTGACAGTAAGAGCCCAAAGTTTCACAATCTTGTTTTTCCTCAGTGCCTTCCAGAAAACACAAAGTTTAATCAATTTTAAATTTTCTGTATACACTTTAAGGTATCTCCTCCATTTTTTGACGTGTTGTAGCTCGCAAGTACAACACAAGGAGCAATTCCCAACTTAACTTCAGTAAAGCTACATCCTGCCACAGGCCCTTAAGATCTGTTCAAGAAATGGCCAGAGAGCCACAGATTTCTATGAAGAGTCCACCTTTGGACTCAGCATCTCTTGCAATGCAATTGAAGCAATCCATACTCTCTGTTACCAGCCAAGTCCCCTACTCTGCTTCCTCACTCCCACTCATTTCTTCAAAATCACTTTTTCATAACTGCTTTGCATCTTTGTGTTATGAACAAAAGCTCAGGTCTTTATCTTACAGACTTGAAGGTGAATTCAAGTCAGGTTAAGTGTTCACCATCATGATGGACAGTTTGACTGTCTTGAACAGACAACTGAACAGACTTCAATTTTGCCATTATCTCCTTGTCCAGAAAAAACAACAACAAAAAAATTATTGCAAGAAAATTCTAGAAGAGGTCTCTTCACTATCATGTGATCACATCCTGCTTGTTCAAGTCAACCTGAATGTGAGAACAAATGGAGAATATGAGAAGAAATTAAAATGCTTGTTCAAGTCAACCTGAATATAGGAACAAATTACGAGCAGCAAAATAAGAGTGGCATAAACCAGTTTTACCTTTCTCTCATTTGCAACACCTAAATACAAAAATTGTCACGTTTTTCCAATCAGCCAAATGCCAGCTGAAATGGTACCATTACATCTGTACCAGGTCTAACAAATTAACAAGCAAAGCAATTAAGACTGTATTAGAGACCTTATTCTTACAATATAATCAAAAAAGCTTCTTTACTTCTGACAAAAAACCATAAATGTCAAAACAAAAGCTCAGAGCTCGAATTCTCATTTTCAGACTGAGCAAAGGCAGTTAATCTACTTCTAAAATGGCATCCAGTTTTGAAAAGTAGCTTGCAGAGATTTGGGATACAAAATGGCATAAAGCTCAAAAAATACAAAAAAAAAAAAAAGGAAAAAAAAAAAAGAAAGTAAGAATTAGGGAGGTGTAGGCAGAAAGGAAAAATATGGAAACACGTACGTGAAAAAGAAAAGCAAAGCAGAAGCCCAGGACAGACAGACATAAAGAAGGACAGGGACCATAAGAGAACTGCATTTAACAAATCATCTTTTCAATTACAAGTAACATAATCATAGGCAGCCCCCAGTAATGCAAATCATGGATGTAAAAGAAATGGAACAGGGAAATAAAGGAGCAAGTAACATAAATTATGAAAGTTTAACCTTTTTTTTTTTTTAAACAAGTGTTTGGTGACTTCAAGGAAAGTAATAGCAGAATCCGTTTATTTTCTTACAAGTATTTCTCAAATACAGATCTCCATCATGAAAATGATCACCCACTAGGCAATCTTGATATCCCAGAATTTTATTTCATTTTTTAAAGTGTTCAAGCATGCATAACAATTCATCAGCGCTGCCTTTTAAAGTTTGATGATGTTTTCTTTCCTTCCTTTCATGGCCAAGGTTGGCACTTGAGCCGGAGTGAAAGCACCATGGCCATGCAACCGCACAGGGACCTCACCCCAAGCACAAACAAGGGGGGACAGAAGAAAACAGCAGGGTCACCCCAAAGAAAAGCAACACAAAATCGCAGAGTTATGTCCTTCCAGTTATGTGCTTCCCTGCAGTGATGAAGGGTGAAAGAGAACAGGCAGATGTAAGAGCTAATCCTGTAATGAAAAAGTTGACAATAATGTGAATTTCTGCAGCCTGGCAGTCTACAGCATCCCTGGGAAATGGATGTTGCAAAAGCAAGATGCTTCTTCAGATTAAATAACCACACATCTTGAATGCTCTCATATTTTTTTAGAAGTAAAAATGCATTTAGGGTGACTAGCATTTGTCTGCTGTAAAGCTCAACTTCATTCAATTTATGTCTGTCATTTTAAAAATTCAGTCTATGAAGAAATGATGGTTGCAGTAGGTAAATGATGAGAATGACAATCTAGTCAGGGTGGCAAAACTGAGAAAATTAAACTGTACAACTGCATAAGAATCAACAGTGAGATCTAAGTTCAACGAAACATATGTATTGCTAAATATTTGCCATGAAAGTAGCGAATTTGAGTTGGGTTTTTCCCCCCAAGGAAGAAACCTTCAGATTCAGATTATCCCACTAACCAGGAAAACCCCATTAGGAGAGTCAGCTAAAGTTGATTGGGAGGTCAAAGAGCTGCACCACAAAATGAATGGAACCACCAAGGTGAGGTTTGCACCGAACAGGACAGCACAAAATGCTCACCACGCTAGGGAGATTTTCTACAGACAGAGAAAAAAACACACTGGGGGAAAAGAAGAAAAATATTAAAAGACAAAGAGGTCAGAAATAAAACTTATGTCTCTGTATAGAAGTAATTCATGTTTAATTCTCTTCTGTCGCAAGAGAAAGAACAAATATATCCACACACGTACACAACTTGGAGCAATTAATAGTGCAGAAGGAAATAAATCTGTCAGCTCCTGACAAGGATCACATTATTCTTACAAAATACAAACGAGCCTATCTTACAAGTATTTTAACCCAGAATTTATCAAAGCACCTCCTTGAGAAGTTGAAAATTCTAATGGATGCATCAAAGGCAACAGAGAAGTCATAGCACAAGCAGAGACTCGAGACGACCAAAAACGCTGCCCACAGCCAAACACTGCATTTGTGGCAGGGAATCTGAGGAGTGGAGGAGGGAATAGGGAAGTGCTAAGAATAGAACGAAGTGAGTGGTCCCAATGATGCTAGTGAGACTATATATAGAATAAGCACATGCCACAATAAATGCAGACTGCACAATCCACCCCCAGGTATCCACACATCAAGGAACCACTAGCAACATCCATGGAATTCTTCTAATTTCACCTTTTAAATGGACTACCAGGAGCCATTTTGGTAGATTTATGCTGAAATGTTGGAGCTAGTTCAAATAAAAGCCATGCCATCATCAAAACTAGAGGAACTGGTATATGAAGAAAGGAGAACAGCTAAGCACACCAAGCTTGGAGAAGGTGCAAGTAATGAGGATCCTTACAACTTACAAATAGCTGAAGGGTGTAGGCATCAAGGAGACAGCAATTAGCGAGAACAGAATGGGCTTAATTTCAAATAACACAAAGGAAGCACAGTCGCCAAATAGTAATAGTTTCAGGCAATTCTTCCTGGCAGAAAAGTGCAACAACATTTATTCTAAAGCATAGAGCATCTGATAGAGATGTACACATTAGATCATCCTATATGGAATCATAGTCTATAGCTCTGTCAAAGCATAATCATGATCCTACTGGATGGCTGTCGGACACAGGGAATAACCAAAGAGCTTTTCACTGTTCTTCTTTTGAGGAGAATGAGGGTCACTTCTATCCCAAACCAAACTGCAGAAAGGTTTGTGTGGAAATACAACTATATTGAGTACTTAACAGCTATTCACTTCAATGAAAATTTTGAAGTGATTACAGCTAATAAACACACTATTTCTAAACCTCTGAAGTGATATTATGATTCTGATAGACCATATGGTTTCAGTGTATTTATACTGCACTGAGCTCTTTGGAGCCTTTTCACATGTCAGCTGTGACTGAGGGGGTGTTCTGGGGACACAGAGCAGGTTTGGGTGGTGGGGGACTGCAGGGGGACCTTAGTGGGACTTCTGGTGGGTTGTGACACTGCTGTGAACCACCCACCCCACCCCGAACTTCAGCACTGCCAAATTCAAGGAAATGTTTCCTCAGCTGAAGTCTTCTTTCCCAACCCCAATACCCAAATCAGTAATCAAATGTTGGTGTTAATTTGCAAGGAATTAAATTAAGCAAAATACCCTGCGTTCAGACTGTTTTGCCAGCAACAGGAGCAGATGCTTTCCTAGAGGCAATATTTAATTTACTAAGACCCCATTCACTTGCTAACAGCATTGAACTTGATCAAGACCTCCTGTGTCATTGGGAAAGCTGTAGCTGCTCTACGAGTGCCCATAAGTAAACAAGAAATGTTGCTGAATAATGCAAAATGTCACTAACTTCTTGCAACATCAATCCTGTTCTTCAGAGAGACAGCAGAACCTCTGAAGAAGGGCACTAAGTATTTCTTCTTTATAGGTCACTGAGCTATTAATATTTTTTACTTTTTCTAACTCTGTTCCCATGGAGTTATGTCATGAGACAGAAGCACAGTCACATTAACCCTACTGCAATCCTTCCATTCCATTGAAAACGTGACCTATTAGTAATTAATCTCAGAACTGGAGGTAATAATAGCGCTCTCCACCTCACCAACAGCACTGCTCATCCTGCATTTACAGCTCCTACAAGGAGCCTTGACAGGGGAGAGGGAACCAGGGGAATGTGTTAGCTACTTGAAAATGAGACAGGAGCTACCGACTTTGTAACCCGTGATTCATCAAAAGCTTTTTTTTCATTTCATTTTCTGCAGTTAAACACATACTTGGAGAGACAAAAGGTTCATTTTTTTTTCCCTCTCTCGACGCACACATGTGAGACTCATTAATGTTAATTGGATTTATGAATGCCTGCTGAAAAGAGAAGAAACTGTAAAGGTTTCCCATTCGCAGGGAAACAATCAAAGGAACAATTTCTTGTGCGTCTTGCTGAGGAAGAGATGAGGAAATAATGGATGAGTCACTTTACATTATGATTCAAAATTCTTAAAATAGAAGAGATGAAAACACTGATTTCTGTACAGGTCATATTCATGTAAGAGACTCTTTCTAAGAATCCAATTTGAACCTTCAAGTGTAGTCCTGATTCTAATTGCCCAACTCCAAGAAGAAATCCTGGTCTCTGAATTGTAATTATACAGATTTGTTGCTGTAATTCAATTTGTCAGGTGTAAAATACAAGTGCAATTTCCTCTACACCCCACCCGTTGCCTTCAAAGAGACACTGAACTTGAGCCATTTGATAATTTATTCCATATTGTAGCTTTCATATTTACTGTGCACAAAACTTCGGACAGATTTTTAGACTTTTTTTTTAAAGAAGGGGATTATATATGGCTCTAGTTAGTCTACTAATTGGTTTGAAAATAAATCCAACATTCATCTCGTGGCTACAACACAGCATTAGCCACTACCTACCTGGCCTGCAGCGACCAGAGAACTTCAAGGTAAGCTCAAAATTTCTTCTGCCTCTGATGGGGATGAGGGAGAACATCCACAATCCTCACATGCACTGATTTGCCCTATGGGAACTTCTCCAAGGTTAGTCCTCTGCTCAGCCCCAGTCAACTAAGGGGAAACTCTTTGAATCAACAAGGTCCCTCTTACAGAAAAGAGAGTTTCAGCCACTCGTTAAGAACTCTGGCACTTCCCTCCTTCAGGATCATGTTTCCTCTATAATAATCAAGAGCTATAAGAATTTAGTATGATGCCACGTCACTGTGTTAAACATTGTGCTTGAATACACACAGTATATATTAATAATATTTTATATATAGATAGTATAAAAATACATATTAAAATGTAAATATATAATGTGAACTAAGTATATAAATATATCAAAACCCATAAGCACACCACACCCACTGTATGAAGAGATGCAAAATATCTGACCGATTTCCTGGAAGAACTCAAACTGTGAAAGTATACACTGCCCATCCTACAGTGCAAGAGCTCTGTGGGCTGAACACTATAAGGTTGGTGGTTTCTTTCTCATTTTTCCACTCCATGAAACAATCTATAAGGAAGGACTGCAGCATATAATGCTTTAGAAAATGCTTGGCTTGAGTTTTCCTTGCCTCTGCACAAAGCTGTTCTAATAACAACAATTCAATTTCTCTATCAGTTGTGTTCCTGAGTACCTTTTAAAAGCTTTTCCAAAATTAAGATTATATACTCCAGCAACGTTTAATATGAAAAAGTGTAATCAATAAAATACTGCTGATATTGCATATGATTTGTGGAGAGTGAGAGCTAAATATGAATTAGTTTTGGACAAGTTCCGAGTCTATCATCTTTCTTAATTACAAGTTGGGTCATTGACTATGAATCGCATGACTCAGCTCGGGAATCCCTACAAAGAAATCCTAAGTAGATTTAATAGTCACTTTTGATTTATTTGTTACTCAGAGCTGAAACAAGCCCTGTGTTTCAGACCTCTGACAGATCAGGAGCTCCCCAGAGAACATCACTGCTCCTGCCAGCCAGACGTCATCTGGGATGAGGGAAGCCAGAAGCACCCAGGAGCCTCACAAGGTTGGGAGCAGGGCACAACAGTGACATGCCTCGCTCCTCAAGGAACCTCACTACAGAAGATTAAATTACAAGCTACTCTCCTACAGATCAAACGTGAAATTGTAACCTTGACTGAGGATGGAGGGACATTTAGTCCCACGCTTTGCTTAAAAGCACAGTCAATTAAATCAATGCCACTCAGTCAAGTTTCCAGCTTCTCCAAGGATGGAGATGCCACAGTCTCTCCTTCCAGCACCTCCTTCCAGTGCTTAACCACCCTCAATTTTACTTTTTTTCCTTGTATCTGATCAGGATCTCCCATCTCTTAACTTGAATTTGTTGCCTCCTATCAGGCACCTCCAAGACAAGCCTGACTGACCAAAAATTCTCAAAGTCTGTCTGGTTTCCCAAGGTAAGAACCTGAACAAACAAGGCAGATAGTGCCACTGCTGCCATGGATATGCTGGCAGGGACAGGCAAACCTTTGTCCTGGTTTTCTCCAGTTCTATCATAACATTATTCACTAATAGTGTGTTATCATTTGGTAACTCCACTCCTTCTCTGTATGAAATACCTGGGCTGTTTTGGTTTCCTTCACACAGCTCGCTGCAGTTTCGTTTCAGAAACCAGTGCACTGGAAAGCTCCACTTTTCCTTCTTTAATTCTCCATTATTTATAAAGCAGGTCCACTCTGCACACACTCGATCACCACAGGGAGTTACTAGCAAAATGCTGCAGCCACCAGGTTTCGCTGGACTTTTCTAATAACATTGCCATGACACTTTCATACCCACGAGCACTCCAAGGTGTTTCATAAAGAAAACCTCAAGTATCTCTGACAACCTGATGGTGGGAAGCTTTTCTCTCTGCTCAGCGTTAGCAACACAACAGGCCATTAGTGCTACAACTCCACAAACCTTTGGAAGTAGTCCTTTAAAACTGCTTTAATCTCTTTCTAATCCTTAATTCCACCTGCTAGTTCATGCAAATTCACTTATTTGCCAAACAAACAGGTGTCAGATGATTTACCGGCTCATTTGTACAGCAGAAGGACAAGCAAATATTATCTTGATTCTTCTCCCTCATGAAATATTTCCATAAAACTATCAGAAAAAAATTAGCATTGCTCTTAGAAATATCAATGCAAAGAAGCCAGAAAACCCATTAATTCAGCAGTATACTCCACTGCTACTCTCAGAGTACTCTGAAGCATTAACTATATTTTAAGAATGTTTCGTAAACTAGCACCATAAAAGGTATTTTGCTTTAAAAAAAGGCTACTAACAACCTTCCTTTATTTGTAGAAACAGTTGTTTATTGCTCATGTAAAAGAGCATAATGTTCTTTATGCAATTACATTAAGTTTCCAGAGTCTCACTTTTAAGCAAACCTAAAACGTAAAATCTTTTTTTTCAATAAATAATATGTTGTAAAAATAGAATACTTTAAAAAAAAACAAAACAAAACAACAACAAAAAAAATGGAGACTACAGCCACAGTGTACTATGCTGCAAGTATATAAGAAGCCCAAGACTTCCAGCATAAAGACATTATACAACTTCTTTACTTTGCCCTTTTTTTTAAAAAATTTGGAAACCAACCCAAATGAGTGTTCAACACTCAGATAAACGGGCTCAGAACTAAGTGCCAAGACTAGGACAGGCAGGTTTGGGAGGTGGCAAGGTTTGACGACGTCTTTGTCGGTGCTATACTCTCTCATGAGAAAGCAAACTGTTTACAACAGAGGAAGACAAAACATTCTATACAATTACACATCTTTAAGCAAATTTCCCTAAATAATTATACAATTATTCAATAATGACTAGCTTTAAAAAAAAAAAAAGGCATTTTGCTTTTGCTTTATAAATTTAGGCTCAGGTTGTTTCATGGACTGCTTGGCCAGACCCTCCATGCATCATAATTGTTTACAGACCCAAGTGTGCCCCAAGGTTTAAATCCAGACATTTTATCAAAATCCATTTGGTGAAGGAGTAGCTGATGTTCTGTAATGAGTATTGTGGTTTCCTGTCAAAAACACTTGCAGCAGAAATTAAATACTAGCAGAAATTGCTATTATTTAAACAATTCTATTCTGCCATGTAAATCAAGTTGTATTATTGAGAAAAAAAACAATCCACAAACTGTATGGACACCTACGCATAGAAAATACAGCCTTCCCCCCCAGTTATCATCTCACAGGTGTCAGATCACAGAATCATGAAACAGTGTGGGCTGGAATGGACCTCAAAGATCATTTAGTTCCAACCCCTGCCATGGGCAGAGACACCTACACTGATCTGTATTTGTTGTGGACGTGTGCTATCAGTTAGATGGAAAGGAAGCACCATTCCTAAGTCCAGAAACTCATTTCTGTAAGGCAAAGAGGCAAATTCTGACAGATGTTGTGCAGTGCTTAGTTTGAAAGAAAACAATCTGACCAATATTTGGCCAGTGCAGGCAATCAAGCTATATGCTGGCTGTGAGAAATCTTGCAACATGAATATTTGAGTTCAGCTGGGTCCCAGAGGAGGCAGCCTGATCACTTGCTATTTGGGGAAAGACGCCTCTCTAAAAATATCATTTTCACACACATAAAAAATCATTTAAAAAATGCAAATCACCACAGTTAGACACAAAGCCTGACAAGTCCTAAGTCATTGGTACAAACCAAGAATGTTGATGAGCTTCTAAACACAAACAAACAAAAAAATCTCTCAGTTCCTCAAACCAATTCTCGACATTCTCCAGGCCATCTGCAGAATTTTAAAATGAAACCCTGTTCTTTAACATATGCACTCAGAGAAGCAATGCCAGGTGGGAGATATGGAGGTCATGCTCCAGGCATTATTTCTGGATTTGCACTTACAGCTGTGAAGAAAGAATCTGCATTTCCTTTCTTACACCACTATCTGTATACCTACCACCATTTAAAATTCCATAGTAAAAATATTTGGAAATTTACTCTCCGAATTAATTAAAAAGAGAAAAGTTTTCACAGAAATTCATGCTCACACACAACTCAGAGGGCTCAGAACAAACATCCCCTGCCAAAGGAGAAACAAAATACTCTGTCCCATCTGTACCCCTGCCTTGGCCAGTCCTCGGAGGAAAGGAATTGTAAACATATTTTAACAAAATAAATTAATTACATTATGAGTTAAAATCTCCTGGTTCCTGACGCATTCAGACAGTTTCTTATCTCCATTGAACAAACAAGGTTAAATATGACAAATATTGTGACTCCTTGTGAGTAAATGTTGTTTTGTTTACTTTGGGGTTTTTTAAACAACAGTAAGTCACAGCTCATCATATAACAGTCTCTCAAGAATGCTGGGGGAAAAGCACTTGTTCTCGCTCCAAAAATGTGTGGAAAAATAAAAGGGTCTGACTAGTATTTGTTTTTAAGGGACTGGCCAGATATAGCCAAATTAGGAAGGTTCATTGAGATTCCCATGTTTACAGTTTTACAATTGAATCACAAGTGAGCAAACAAAAAAATCAACTCACTTTCCACCACCACCAGGGAGTGTTAAAGAATCTGTCTTATAAATAATTATTAACTGAATTAAGATGTTAAATAATAAAAAGTGCTCTGGGTTGATTCCGTGAGATTCTTTAAGCTCATCCCTACCTACATTTTAAGATGCATCTATTCAGTGGCTTTGATTTTCGCAGAGAATAATTGTTCCTGTTGATGTGCCTAAATGCCATTCAGAAAAGGAAATATTGCAGTTGTCACCAGCTAGGGGCATCAGAGATCTTGCAGCTACTTGGTCAAGTCCTACACAAAACCCCACCAATGCTAAACTAAGAGGCCACTCACTACTTGGTGTCCTCTAAATCCACAGCTCAGAGTTAACTCTTTTTCAAAGGTGAATCCCTGCTGATAGGAAGGTCAAGAAACCTGAATTTTCCAGAGCCCACAGGAAAGGCAAGACTTTTAGGATTGCAACCTGCACCTTGGAAAGGTGTAACTAGTTTAAAGACTTCAAAAATATGTGTGGTTTTGAAAATACAGGGGCCAACTCGCTGTTTTCCAGTTAGCAACATGGTAAAACAACATGTTAGCAACGCCGTTTTCCAAGTGTGAGCAGCCTGTTAAAATTAATGTTGTGTATCTCGGAGCTAAGAGATTGCTACGGATATTTGCATCAGAAAATATTCAAGGCAAAGGCTCTCCTCAGACTTACTCTTTAAGGCCTCAATCTGAAAAAACTAAACAAGTGTACTAATTTAACCATGGTAATAGTCTAATTACATTCAACAGAATACTGATGTGTTTGAAGCTTACCATGCATTTAATAAGCTTTTACAGTACAAAAGTCTGCTCAGTAATAGCTCTGAAGCAGAAGCTGCCCCAGTTTAAATCTGCTGCATGCTCCTGCTATTTTTTGGACCAGATGATGGAATCACACAGAGTCTGACGGACATAGGAGTGCTGTATCTCGCTGCACGAGTCTTGAGACCTCTCTGAATTGCTCTGGAAATGCACTTAAATTATGATAGCTTCCTGTTAACTCACCAAAACAGGCCTGCTGGTAATGCTTTGAACCAGTACTGTTACAGACAGCCTCGTACAAATAAACCAAGTCACCCGAGTTCAAACAAATGGACTCTAGAAGTAGAACACAGTTATGATTTTATTGTTCCTTACACTTTACCCATTTATTCTGTTGTCTTCTGAGTAGTTGTTTTTCAATCATGATTTAAGTAATGTTTATTAATTATTAAAATTAAATTAGGCAGAATTTATTTTGCCACTTTAACATTTTAATGAGTTAGAGCTGTTCAGCTTCTCTCACAGAAAATATGTGAATGTTTTCAAATTCCGAACTTAGGTCAAGAAAGACATTAGCAGATCCACAGGGAACAAAACCACTGAAGAAAGTAACAGGTGATTTTTCTCCCTTAACTAATGCAAGTCAACCCTACAAACTCTGCAACATTAAAGATGAAATCAATGTATTGCAATAGTTCTATTAAATTCTGCATGTATAAGATAGAATTGAAAAATTACCCTCCAGCTACTGGTAATATGCAATATGACAAACAGAGCTGCAGGATGTCTTTTCACCAGTATTTAAAATAAACCTATGGTAAGTATTGTTTATTTTATATGCGTACTAGATAGCTTGAAACCAATGGACATTTACCCTGATCATGCAGAATTACAACTGCAGTTGTAATTCATCAGGAAATGTTTTAGTTTAATACTTTCTTCCTATAGTGGGTAATAGAAATTCTCATAAAATACATTTTTATGTCCACCACAACCTATTTACTTTAGTTGATGTGGGAATACAAAAATATTCTACAAAACGTAAAAGAGCTAAAGACAACAGACAGCCTGAGCAACAGATGGCACTTTCAGGGGGCAGTAGTGTGACAGTATTTGAACTCCATGGAGTCTTCATAAAAGTAGAAGCATGCCCTAGGACTTCTAAAAGGAGTTCTAAACAAATTAATCATTTTCTTAATTAACTAATATCCCTGCAGCCATAACCAAGCTGGCTGGGAGGCACAAAGCTGTACTACACAGTAGCGACCTGAAGTTCATGAGATCATCTTCTCCACAAGGCTCACAGCATTGAGTTCAGAGTTTGATTCCAGTTTTAAATAATTTGTGCCTGCCTTCCTTGGACCCGGGGACCACTGTTTCCACTCTACCCCTGGAGCCCCCTGTGCACATTCTTTTAACCAAAGTATAAATGTACATACATGGAGGTCACTGTTAGCCACAATAACAGATTCTTGTATTTGGTGTATTGGCTGCTTTAACCAACCACTTATCAGGGCATTGCTAATCTTACCTACTTTCCATCTGTATCAACAAGACACTTGAAACTAGAATTACAGTAGCAATTTACACCACACAGAGGTCTAAATTTTTACCTGACCTCCTCAACCAAGTGACAGCACCTTACTCATTCTGATCACCAGCAGAGAAAATGTATTTGTCCAGTTAAAAGAAGTGAAGGAGCCCCACACGTCCAGTCCTCCACCACTGTAAATCTCAAAGAAACAGGGCCATTTACATCAGAGCAATACCTTAAGGTGAAATAGCAGATGTTCAGTCACCAGCCACATACAAGCTACTCAGAAGACCAAACTAAGAGTCAGTTCTCTTGCTCACCAACCAAAAATTCTGTATATTAACTAGTAAAAATCCCTTAAAATGGTTTGGGGTTCACATCCTAAAAGACACTTTAAGGATTTAAAAAGTTGCCTGTGGTTGCAACTCCAAGTAACTGATTTCTCTCTCCAGAGAGCTATTTTTTTCATACAAGTTTCAATACCTTCTGAGATTATAAACTGCAAGACAGCAGCCACAGCAAGGAAGATGAATTACAAAGACAGACTACTGTAATTTGGCATCAGCAATATAAGGCCTAAAAAAATAACAGAGTAAGTGCATTAGAAGCTCAGGACCATAGGCAAAACAAAGAGTTTGTAGCGAACGAATTTTAATATACTGCTAGAGCTAAAAAGAACAGCCTTGGGAAAACTTCACAGCCACTAAGTATGAACTCTGACATGAAATGGCCAGGCAATCAGGCCAATATTCATCAATTAAAACACCAACAAGCATGAAAATGCAGAAAGAGCACTAGAAATTCGAAACATCGCTGCTTAGTACTGACCCACATGGTAAGTTTTGTGTTTCTTGTTCAGAAACCATCTGTCACACAAAGACCAGAGAGCAGTTGGTTTACTTAGACAGTACTCCAGCAACAAAAAACAAACCTTTCCAAAGAGCTGCCGTGGAGCACTCCAGTGGCAGATTAGCTATTGTTAGGAGACTGTGCATATTTGAAGCATATTTCAGGCAATAGAAACTGCAGTGGGAGAGGATAAAGCCTTATCCAACAGCCCAAACACCAATTTCTTCTGACCACACTGCTCCATTTTCTGAAGTTACTTTCTAATAAGAGTTTGGAGGCTATTCTTCCACAGGAGCCCATTTCCCATCACTTCATTATTCAGATTTATTTTCCTGACAATAGTACTGGGCAAAGCTGTGCTATCAGATACCCAAAACTCCATGTAGATAGACAATTCTTCTTTTCCCACCACCACCTGACTAAAGGTTCATTCACAAGCAATTTTTTCTTATTTTATTTAATTAAAAAAGTTTTTACAGTAACCTGTTTTCTCAGTTACCTAAATCTACCCTTTCCTTTGTTCCCTCTTGTGCCTTTCACTTCTCTCTGAGCTCAGGTTTTTCCAATGCCTTCTCTTGAGGAACAGAACTGTGGCCTTCCCCACCCTTCTCCTACTTGGTATCTTTATCCCTCACCCACTTCTCTCCCTCTACCAAATAAGCCCATCTCAAAGCCCTGCACTCAGTGGGCATTACAGATAGGCTTGCCTTAGAGAAAAGCCAAGGCAATAGAAACGCTGTCATTCCATCTTTTCTGCCAAAAAGTAACTCTCTGATGTTCTCCACTGACAGGCTTTTATAGAAGGCCAAAGCTTTGTGCTTCATGTTCCCTACCAGCTGACCAAAGGTTTGTAGCTCTTTCTTCCTGCTACATCCTGGGAGTTTTGAACCAAAACTCCATAAAGCTTTAAATGACTAATTCTGTGTGAAACAGGACACAGGCAGAGGACAAACACATAACGATCACCCACAGAGACAAACAACGAGGGAAAAAATCTCTCAGTGACCTCTCCTGGAGACCAGGGCAAAAAAAAAAAAAAAAGAGTTTCAGGGGAATACCAGGTCACTCCAGAATGGGACAGTAGCCGAAAGATCCAAGAGCTTTCTCTCCTGAAACCTAACCAGCTCAGGTTTGAAGATACACCACATAAAATCATCTCAAAACCACAACTTCATCATCTGACTAAATCCAGCACTTTTCTACTTGCTGTGAAATTCTACTGAAACACGTACAGTCATCTTTATCTCTAGACAGAGTGTGGTGGCACAACCCTAAAGGAGAATCAAAACTTAACAAATTTAAGTTTTGCACAGAAGTAATTCTACGCTGTACAAAGAGAGGCTGTTTTCAGGTGCCCCTTGGTTTATGAGGAAGCAGTGATTTTAGAAAGCTTGGCGCTCAGATGAAGAGACAATGAATGCTTTAGAGAAAAATAGGAAGATATGTCTGAGTCAGAGCAGCTTCAAAATTCCTGATTTTTAGCTTTACAGATTGCTGTTTCTCCTAGTCTTATTCTACGACAGAAGACACCAAGAGCACACTAAAAGGCTGTGTTCTTACTGGAATTTTAAAAAACTTATTCTAGCTTACACTAGTAAGTATTCTCATCCTTCTAAGTCTGAAAAGCTTGTTTACAGTGAAAGTGACCAATCCTCTGAAACAATAAAACATATGACTTTCCCATTGAAACAGAGTTAAATGTACTTCAGCACCTCAGAACTGTTAGTCTGAGCTAGCAACGTCCTGTATCACAACCCAATGGTATCTTTACCTCCTATGAACTAAAGAATAGCCTGAACAGAAATACAAGCCTTGATGCCTGCATCTATACCATTTATTTCATAGGGAAGGATTTCATTTTGCTGTCCACAGAGCCAACGTCAAGAACTCGTCCTTTTCAACCCAGCAAAAACTTTGCCAGTGTTCACTGCCCACACAGAAGCTGTTAAACTAAGGGCTCTTATGGTAGTCCCACAGCCAACACTGCCTGATCTCCCCTCACATCTATTCTACCTCACTGAAGAGCAGGGTTGAATTAAATTTCTTCCCAGAGTACATTTTTTTCCCAGAGTATGACCACTTCAAAGCCCACCCAATTATTTTTTATTTGAATTTGAAGTCAGCACCAGTCTTCCCCAAAAATATTTTGGTCAGTAATAATTTTATCAGTAAATAAAGTAATCGGGAATATTGAGAATACAGGGCTGCCTTTATTTGCCAAGGGAAAATAAAATGCTGTTGAAGCACAATCCATTATGAACTGCAAGACAATACACAGTCCAAAAGTTACATCAGAGTATTCTCAGTCCTGCCAAATGCATCTTTACTGAAATTGTTTAGTAGGAAGAAGGTGATGTATCATGCCATTATTTGAAATGTACCAAATAATTCTGCAGTAGGTCTTGGGTTTGCAACTGTAACAGTGAAATATTACACACATATTGCCATCTCATGGATACTACAAATACTTGTTTAGAATTCCAAGAACGCAATCCCTAACAGAAAAATATGCAGAATCCACAGCAAATAAAATTGTGAAGATTTACAACGTGAAAGCAGGAACTTCACGTTTGAAACAGTCCAAAAATCTGCCTCAGATTCTCTCGTAGTAGTTACTATTTTTATGACTTGGCTCAGACTTGCTTTAATCTCTTTATTTAGGGAGAAATTGCAAGCTTGCCAACTCTAGCAAATGTTAAGTACTTCAGTAAATTCCCCATCAATATAGGTCGTGCATTCGAGGGAACAAGAATGTGGTGAGTAAGTTCTGCTCCATCTCCTCCAAAGGGGATTTCAGAATAAGGCAGCGATGGGAGAGAGAGATAAACAACGTGGCTAAGCCCCTCTTTCAGCTCCATCCCTCCTCTCCAGACATCTGTCCATACTGTGTTGTGCCGTGATTGAGATGTTACGTGCTGCAGCTCACCCAGCCTGCCGTTATCCTACATCCCCTTTATCTGGGCAGGCAGGAGAGCACATGTATTGCCAAGGCTATTGCGTCGTCACTCTTCCATTAAAGTTCAGTAACAGCACGAAGCGAGTCCAAGCAAGTCAGCAAAACCATAGGAAACCCAACAGATGTAAAGGTAGCTAAGGATGGAGGATGAATTCAGAAACAGACCGGATAGCCTGTGCAGACTTTCCGGAGCATCTAAGCCAAATTGCCTGAACCCACTAAGTCCTGTCAAACCCTGAGTTTTGCTTTTAAAAAGAACTTGGCAGCCAACAAACCAAAACGCAGACCGTCTCTCAAGCTGTGCTCGAACAGACGCATCCCTCTACCCGAACGGCTCGGACAAGCAAACTGACAACTTTCGGGTTCCTTCCCGCACTTCCCCAGGCGGGACCTGCGGCCGTCCCCGCACGGGGGGACAGGGCAGGCGGCCACCGGGGAGCCCCCGCGCCGGGGGACGCGCACA